>ML107247.1:0-14087 GCA_003697995.1 Taxidea taxus jeffersonii
TCTGCTTTCCTATTTCTTCTTTGTCTGACCGTTCCTATACTCTAGAGAAGCTCTGAGAGAGGAAAGAATAAAGGCAATAAACAAAATAGCCTACTTTTAATCATGGGTAGAATAGCAGATTTAAGACAAAAGATACCACATTTTGAATACTTCCTCTTAAAATGGATGAAAGATTCAAAAAAAAAAAAATGAAGAAAAGGAGGGAGGGAAGAAATTAGAAGGGGAGAAAGAAAGGAATGAATTACCAGTGTTTGCTAGTGCAGTCCTGCAATGATTAATGTGAACTTCTCCATGCCACTCTGGGGTAATGCCTGAGCATTATTGGAGACAAGCACTGACATACAAAAACATTATTAGAATCTGAGCAGCACTAGCCGCTTTAGGGGCAGAATGGCTCAGAATTCAGAAATCAGGCACAGACCATAGAGGGTCTAGTGGCATTTCCTACTCATCCTCAAGGGACTGCACCGTGACTGGAGTAATAGAAGTCAAAACTTCAATCAGGCCCTTATTAGTTACTTTGCACACAGGATATGAGGTGCCATTGTTGGTGGCAAGCGAGAGCTATTGCAGCTTAGAAGTGACAACGCGTTTTTAAAAGCTATCTTTGACTGCTCAATATAAGGTTAGGAGCAGGTCATGTACCAGGTTTCTTACCAAATTAATGCTATCAGGGGAATTACACTTAAATGGAATTCTTTCTATCTAAACAATTCCACCTAGTTTCATCACTTCCTTTCTCTCCATCCCTCCCTGTATAAAATAATTTCGATGAGTAGACATCTGGAATAATATATAAAAAAATCAAGTAATCAAACAAAGACTTACCACCAGCCTTGTGCCCTTTCTCTAAGTTAGCTAGGAAACCAACGTCTCATATAGCTAGTAATTTTTTTGTGACAGGTGTCAAATAATCTTTGACATTCTGCTTCTTGGTACATAAACCTCATTCAAACGACCAAGAACAAAATTTACACAGGCTCTTCTATTTGAGAATCATTTCCTTCATCTGTTTTTCAGTTAAAGAGCACAATGGTGTGTTTAAGAGTTAACTTCCTAAATCAGCCATCAAATACATGTAGGAATCTAAATCTAAATCTAAATCTAATCACAGATTACTATTCCTCACTTAAAGGCAAGATGCCTTTATAGCATCCACTGTTTTTTTTCCCCCGAGTCTAACAACTCTCCTGTATAGTATTTCTCTAACAAAGAGTCACAATGTCATCCCTGTGCCAGTCTAATGAAAGAAGACTTCATTACTTATTTCTTATTATACACTTATTTCTACCTACACATAGTAAGTGGGATAATTAGAAGTGTTTGTTTTCAGTAACTGAGTTAGTGATATTCTTTAAATATCTATGTGCCCACATCTAATGTGTGTGTTTGAGAGGGGGCATTAGAAGTAGGAGAGCATTCATAAAAATAGACTTGAAAGGGACTCAAAGAAACATAGTAAAAGTGACACTGGATTGACAGAAGTGACCTCAAGTTGCTACAAAGCCCTGAATTCTAGAATAAGAGATATTTCCATTTTACCCACAAAATGATACTAAGTGATTGTAGATTCTTAAGCTAAGAAATGATGAGATAAAAGCTATGTTTCAGGAAGGTTTTTTTGTTTGTTTGTTTGTTTTAATTGTGGGTGCTTGGCAATTCAGGGGTAGAAAGGGAAGGATAAGAGAACAGGAGTCGATGGGAAGGAGATTGGAAGCCAAGGACACACTGAGGATGCTTATTTAGACAAATTTAGACAATAATCCACAATAAGGTAAAAAAAGGGCCTGCTGTGGACCCAATGTTTGTGTCCTCCCCAAACTCATATGTTGAAACTGAATCCTCGGTGTGATGGTATTAGGAAGTGGGGCCTTTGGGAGACAATTAAAGCCTCATGAATAGGATAAGTGTCCTCTTATAAAAGCAACCCTAGAAGCTTCTTCACCCTTTCTACCGTGTGAGGACACAGTGACAAGACAACAATTTGTGAACCAGGAAGCAGGCTCTCACCAGATACTGAACCTGAGGGCACCTTGATCTCAGACTTCCAGGCCTCCAGAACTATGAGAACTAAATGTCTGTTGGTTATAAGGCACCTAGTCCATGGTATCCTGTTATAGTAGCCTGAGTGGACCAAGATATGACCTAAGGCACAAAGGGGAGAGAAAAAATGAGAAAGGCAGATTAGAGGGAAATTGTGATTATCTTAAGACTGGCAGGTATAGATAAATAGGCAGTTATAAAAAATGAATCCTAAGTTGTGATACCAGAAAACCAGGAAAAGGAATTTACCACTGGCAGGAAAATGGGTGTCAGCAGAAAGCATTGATTTGGAAATAGGAAAAAGTGGGGGAAAGGGCAGGGAAATTAAAAGGTTAAATATGTGGTTCAGCACTTGTTAAATTTGAGAGGATGAGGTTACATCTATCTAGACCAATTTAATTAACAGATAAAAAGATGGTGTCGGGATTAGAAATAAAAATTGAGATAGATGTTGTAAGCAATCAGCATGGAGATGAAAGCAGAGGTCTTGAGAATGACGATACTGGCCCAAGAAAAAAAAAGCAGAGAAAATGGTCAAATGAGTGACCTTGGAGGAAATTTGATTTTGAAAGATGGGATGTGAATCAAAAAATAAAAAAAAGAGAGAGAGAGATCTCAGAGAAGAGGGAAGGAAAGGCTCCAGGAGCATTGGAATAATTGCAAGAACCCTTACCAGGAAGCAGAAGACATGGGTTCTAGTTCTAGTTTTGTCACTTACTAATGGTAACACTGACTGAGTTTGAGGACTGTGCTGTGCTTCATTAAAGTAAAGGACATGGATGAGTTCTGCTTCTGCTGAGGATGCTGGGATACAGAAACCTAGAGTGTTATAAAAACTCTAACAATAAAGAAATGCCAGGTAAACTATGAAATCAAAACTCTTTTTTGAACTTTGGGGAAAGCTGGTGTCACAGCACAAACAAGCAGCTTTATTGCCAGAAGAGATGGATACTTCCTAGAAAAGATAGACCATGCAGACTGGCTCAGCCTGGGTGGGAGCGGTGTTCGTTGCCATACAAGCAAGTAAGAAGAAATCAACTACAGTTTTAGCAAAGGTGGAAAGCCAAGTGTGGGCTAGTGTGACAAGACAGAACTCTTGTGAGCCCCAAAACACAAGGAAATTTATGCTTACTCACAGGCTCTTTTCCTCAGACCCTCCCTGAATGCTCCTAAGATTGGGGGTACTGTAAGAAAGCAAAGAAAGCAGTCTCAGTGGTACAGCTGTACAGGAAAGGGTAAGCTGACAATGCAAGAATGCACAAGTTCTGTCACGCTACCCAGAACATTTTCTCATGGGGAGAATAGCCATCCTCCCCTGGGAGAAAGAGACAGAACACCATGGATGGTAACCAACTGTTGTCAGAAGAGAAACCAGTCCTCTTCTCCAATCGCTGAAGTGCTAAAGAAACTGAAGGACAGGCACAATCCCTATCTCACCCACAGGTTTTGTGTTTAAAGTTCATTTGCAAAACAAGGGTTAAGTGTCAGATCGTGAGATTCCCAGGCCAGACTACAACACTAGGGAGGGGCATCACTAAGGGTTGAATTGCAGCCTCCCCAAATTTTTATGTTGAAGTCGGAATCCCTAGTACTTCACAATGTGACCCCTTTTTTTGGAAATAGGAACATTGCAGATCTCATTAGTTAAGACAAAGTCACACCAGAGAAAGTTGGGCCATAATCTAATATGACCCATGTCCTTAAAAAAAAAAAAAAAGGAGAAATGTAGACACAAAGACATGTGCACAGGGAGAATATAATATGAAGATGAAGGGAGAGTTCAGGGTAATGTTTCTACAAGCCAAGGAACACCAAAGATTGCCAGCAAACCACCATAGCGGGGAGGCATGGAAGATTCTTCCTCACAGCCCTCAGAAGGAACCAACCCTATTGATACCTTAATTTGAGCTCTGGCCTTCAGAATTGTGAGGCAGTACATTTTTGTTATTTAAGGTTCCTAGTTTGTGCTACTTTGTTATGGAAGCCCTAGGAAAATAATACAGGCATTAAGGGAGTTATACCAGATTCCTTAATTCATTCATTGAAAACACTGTTTTTCATTCTCTGTTATGCACCATGAACATAGTAAAGAGCAAAAGAGATAAAGTCCCTACCCTCAAAGGGTTATCATCCTACTTAAGGAGACAGACAATAACACAGATGAATAAATTATATAACAAGCAGTGCTGTGTGCTTTGAAGAAAAATGAAGCAGGATACAAAATAAAAATAAAGCTGTCAGTGGAGAAATGCTTCTCTGAGGAGGTGTCACTGAGGGACCTAACGAGGTAAGGGCCAGAGCCAGGTGAATTCTGGACAGAATGGAGCTCCAGACTGAAGGGGTAGCAAAGGTCTTGAGGTGGAAACTTCTTTGGCACGGTTTGAGAAACAGAAAGAATGTCTACAGCAGAGTGAGCTGAGAGAACAGAAACAAGGTCTGAGAGGCAGAGCCAAGATTAGGTCGTTTTGGTAAGAAGTGTGATAGAAAGCCATCAGAGGGGGATGAGAAATTACAGAAGTTTCAAAAGCTGGGTGCCACAGATGGTTAAACTTTAAAAGAGTGTTAGTGTGAAAGAAGGAAGCTCCTTTGGGAGCCTTTTCAGTTGTTCCTGCTGAGGTGATATTATCTTAGGCTAAGGGGGGAGAAGTGGTCACAGGACATATTTGGACAGAATTGATGACAGCTTGCGCTAGCTATATGGGCGTTGGTCAGGAGGAAGTCTCTGCCTTGACGAGAATAATTTCCAGCCTGAATTAGAAGATACAGTTCTAGATAGATTTCAAAGCTCTGGGAAATAACACACTGTATAGTATGGCTAGGCATACAATGCCTGTAAATATTTTAAAATCTGGCAAGATATTGTGAATATTTTCAAGTGGTAGAATCCCACCAGAAAGTGCATTTTAACAGAGAGCATATTTGCACCTTGCCATCTTTCAAAATGTTTTCCACATTTCCACCCAGGGTGTTCTCCCTAGTGAGAGCCATTGGTGGAATCGTTTTGAAAGTGCTTGCCTTTCATCACAAGCAAAAATAAATCAAAAACTGTGGTCACAGCTTTTGCAAGGATTGGTTCAATTGTGAAAAAGAATATGTTTGATCTGCGGAGGCTCTCCAGGGGAAAATGTTTTGAGTGAAAGGGCAGCGTTTTATTTTCTAAAAACAAATGCTTCATCTTTCCTCATCCATAAAGGCAAAGAAATGAAGAAAAAAGTTTAAATACCCAAGCTCTGTGCACATAGAGAGGTGCCAAATGAAGGGAGAACCACAGCATTTTGAGGTGACAGTGGGATTGGTCTTGCCTGAATTATTCAGATTATCTAACTGGAGCAAAGGCCCAAGATTATCATTCTATTTTCACTTCACCTAAAAGGAGGAAAATCTTGCGAGTTTTATTTTCCTAGGAAACTACTAGCTCTTTTCTTCAGAGTCTGTTAAGACAGATTCCTAAGAGTTATTATGCTAAATCAAAAACTGGTAAATTTTTAAAATTCTGCATATTAAGTAAAAGCTGCTATAAAAAGCAACTGTCTTCTAAATGTCAACCCAGTATTTTTCCCATGTGGAAGGATGTTTTCCTTGATTAGATTTATAGCTTTTTCCAAGTCCTTAATCAATGCAGTCTCAATCAAATAACTAATCAATTTTGCTTCCTAATTTGATGAATTATACTAATAAACTCCAATTTTCACCAAGAAAATGTAGATTTACAGTCAATCCTTTTTCATTTGAATGAGATACTTCTACCATTTTTTAAAAATTATCTAATTTCACTTTTTATTTTCAGAAGTTTTGACTAAGCTAAATTTTCTGTTGGAATAGGCCCAAGCTACTAAGTTTTATGCCTCTATAAGTGGAGTCAGATTTTTTCTTTTCATCAGTTACCATGAGAGCTTACTAACAGGTAATATCCCTCTCAGTCTCATTAATGTTGGATAGTGTAGGGAGTATACCATCTGGGGTTGTTTGTCTTGAAGAGACTGAATATTCTGTGACTCCATCCTGTCACTCCTGTCATGCACTGAAGCATGAGTCCTGAGCTCTCTAGCACATGGGTACATTTAGATTCTCCACCCTGACACTCTAATTTCATATTTTGGTATATAGACATTCCTTTGGTCTTTGCCAACCCTACTATGATTATTATTTCTTTTTCGGTTGATTCTTTAAGAAGAAGAAGAGAACAGAAAACATGCTCGTGAAATAATGCACCAGGCATAAATATCCTCTTCACCAACTTGACCGCCAAACTCTAATGGTCAGGACCCTCTCTTTTATACCACCTCTCAGGTTGCTTGTTGCTGCCTACACTGTTGAATTTCCAGTATATATTGCCAACTTGCTAAATGCTTAATCAAGTCTCCCAACTTGAGTTCAATTTAATTTGACCACTATTGTTAAGCCCCTACTATGTGCTAAATATTATTGACAATATGTTGATGAATAAAATAGCCCTTTGTTCATGAGCTCACAACACTTGGGGGTGGAGGTCCTAGATTAGGACTTTTCTCAAATGATCCTATATTGGCATTTATCTTGAATAACTATGGAGAAGTGTATTTGTAAAAAATGAGGGAACAGGACCTTCAGAGTTATCGCAGTCTCCCCATTCAAGGCATTTCCTTAATCATGGAATTCTCCAATTCACTCCAGGGAATATAAGCATTAACACATAGGAAAAAACCACATTGCTCAGTGACCCCAATCTTCTAGTTCTTATCACCTTTAATGATAAAGGTGATTTTAAAATAAATGCCATGTATAGAATTATAAGGTTAGACAAGTCTTGGAATTGCCCTAGCTCAATTTTCCTATTTTGCAGATGAGGGGACTAAGGCTCAAAGAGGAAAGTGGCTTGTACTAGGCCACCCACTTCTTAGTGACAAAACTTGGCTCAATGAGTCTTATTCCCAGACACTCAGACTCGCTGCCTCTCTAATTTAATATAAATAGGCCAGACATGATCTCTATGTAAATTCCATGTGAAAAAATAAGATAAGAAAAATTGGTAAAATTTACCATCATATCAGAATTCAGCTTCTTCAGGTGAGAGATATGGGGGTCTGTGCTGAGTTCCACTCGCTAACCTTCCTTTTCTTATTCTGGAAGGCTGCTGATTTGCTCCTCCCCATCTCAGAGACCCAGGTCAGTGTGGATGTGGGAGAGAGGAAAACCTGTGTGAAAACTTCTGTTATCTGAGGAAAGGGTCAAGACCAACAGCACCAGTTTTTCAGCTGCATGACCACCAGCTGACTGTCTTTCAGCTGTACGGAGTCAAAAACCAGCTTTATCAGCTACTATGTTCATCTGGGCAAGTTATCTAATCTCTCCATGTTTCAATCCCACATCTCTAAAATGGGATAGGATCATATCTACCTCAGTGTTCCAAAGGATTAAGTAACTAATATTTATATAGTGATTAGATTTGCCTACCACATGTCTGTACATTTTAAAAAATTAATAGAGCTCAATGATTTAAGTGCTCAATCTATTAGAAACAAGAATACTCAAGGCACCTGGGTGGCTCAATCAGTTAAGTGTCTGCCGTCAGCTCAGGTCATGATCTCAGGGTCCTAGGATCAAGCCCCACATTGGGCTCTCTGCGCAGCTAGGAGTCTGCTTCTCCTTCTCCCTTTACCTCTGTGATCTCTCTTGTGCACACTCTCTCTCAAATACATTAATAAAATCCTTAAAAACAAAAAGAAACAAGAATTCTTAGAGATCTACAAATAGTTCTTTTGTGTTTTTTATAGAAGGCAAATTTCAGAGAGAGGATTCTGTTGAAGATTTGTAGTACAGTTACCTTATACTGTTCATTAAGATGTCAGCTTCAGCTAAAAGTGGTATGCCATTCACATGGACAGCATCAAACACATCAATTTTTTTAAAAATTAATAATCACTTTAGATTGGTATTTCCAACATTGAGTTTTATGGAACATCCATGTCCTTGGAATATACAAATGAGTCATATGAACCAAAATTTTTCCACTGTCAAAACCATTGGGAAACATTGGGATACACAGAATTTAATAGATTTCTTTGCTGGAGGACTTTTAAGAGGCTATACTATATTAGTGTGAACTGTTAATTCTATTTATTAAGGTGAGAAGGAAATCATTAGATATAAATTTAAACAATAGCAGCTAAAATGCAACTATGCTTTACAATACTTTAGATTATTAATTGCCTTCCAAAAGATCCTTCATGCAGGCATGATTCTGATAAAGTTTTCAAAGTATAAATCTGTATGAGCATTGCTAGCTGGGCATCTCTGTTAGAGTTTTTATAGCTTAGCCTCCAGTGAATGTCCAATGAGAAGTCCACAAAAGTGACAATCATGCAGCTCTTCCACAAGACTATAAGGAACAAATTGTAATTTTAATTTGTTAAAAAGAGAGTTAGAATGAAGTGTTTTTTGTGTTTTTTTTTTTTAAGATTTATTTATTTTGGGCACCTGGGTGGCTCAGTCAGTTTAGCATCTGCCTTCGGCTCAGGTCATGATCCCAGGGTCCCAGGATCAAGCCCCACATCAGACTTCCTGCTCAGCTGGGAGCCTCCTTCTTCTTTTTCCTCTACCACTCCTCCTGCTTGTGATTGATCTCTCTCTCTCTCTCTCTCTCTCTCTCTCTCTCTCTCTGTCAAATAAATAAATAAAATCTTTTTTTAAAAAAGATGTTTTTATTTATTTGTAGGAGAAAGCAAGTAGGGGAAACACCAGAGGGAGAGTCTTCAAGCAGATTCCCCACTGAGCACAGAGCCTGATGTAGGGCTTGATCCCATGACCTATGAGATCACGATCTGAGCCAGATCCAAGAGTCAGGTGCTCAACCAACTGAGCCACCCAGGCACCCCAGAATGAGGTTTTGACAGAATATCAGCATATTAATATGCCTACTGTTAAGAGTGAATGAAAGACTTTTTTTTTTCCTTATGTAGGTAAACCATACTTTCAGATCACCCAGGGTGTCTGGTTCCTGAAGAGTTCATTGCTACGATCATTTTTCAAAAGATGAGAACCCAGAGATCAGAATAGGATTCACCCTGTGAGGAAGAAGCCCTTCCTCTGAAAGTAAACCTTGAAAGGCTCATGGAGTTCTGACCAAAAAGGTTACTAAGTTTGCACCAAAAAGAAGACTATAGTCTGCAAGATATGAGACAATTATACCAAAGAGAAGTGGGATGTTGGATGCAGGCCTCCTGCAGACCAGTGGGACTTCTATAGTACTAATTATTATGCCACAAGCAACTAAGTTGGCTCCCCTACCTGCCTCGTTCATTGATTTTAACAGCCCAGAGCATCTGACATCCAAGTGGTTAAAACAATAGGGAAGTTGTAAGAGGGCTAAAATGTCATAAATTCTTGAGTGTTGTCTTCTATAGTTCATTTGTATACTTTCTAGTTGATCTAGCCAGATGTTTTAATAATTTATTTCCTGGTAAATTCTATCAAACCAACACCTAGAGGAACAAAAGCTACATCAAGATGCCAGTGCCTAATTTAAGATATGGTATCTACAGAAAGCCTGTTCTCACAAGTACAGTGCATGAACTTACATGTTATGCCCATCAGCTTCTTGACAACTAATAGCCACCATTGGGGTTCATTTGAAAAAGAGAGGGTTAGAGCTTAAAGAGTGCAGGCAATCTTTTGGTTCAACATTACAAGTGTTTAAAAGAAATGCATTTGTGCCTGGTAGGATAGAATTTCTAAGAAGTGAGTGAAAAAGTCTAAGAGATCCATGTCGGGAAACATGTTGTGTTTTGGTCTGCTCTGGAACTAAGTTTTCATTGGCATTTGGAAAAACATCCACTTGGTGCATGAAATATTCCACCCCCTCTTAACTAGACTGAGCCATGAAGATGAATACATGTTTGCAAACCTCTCCTTCCATGTTACTATTTTCCCAGGAGTATACAACATTGGACCCACCAGGCATGAATTGATGTATGATTTGGACAAAGATGTTTGCTGAGTGGGAATAGTGGACATTGGGGAGGGTATGCGCTATGGTGAGTACTGGCTCCATGCTGGCTCCAAACTATTAAGACTTTGGTACCTATTAGGGGAATCTCCTCTCCCCCAAAACACCCACCTGTGCAAGTTACCTTACTTCTGTCCCTACTCCAACAACCATGACCTCTTCCCTATGCATAAATGTATTAATCCCAGGAGATGTCTTCCATCCCTGATCTCTGGAATTGTGACAGAAAGAATTATATCTAGTTACTAGAATAATGGTGTTTTTAAAGAGTTAAACATATAGACATATTTTCCAGGAATATTTCTCTTCTATTTATCAAGGGATGTTTGTCCTTATAAGTTTTCAGTATTATTTTGTTTTAAGGCATATGAGATTTTATCACTGTATCAACTTGAAATAAAATGTGGAATTGGTAGCAGAATTTCAGGCAGTGATAGAATTCTCAAAGGATCTTGATGTCCTTTTAAAAATTAAATACAATAATGGAAGATAAACTGTGTAAAATGCCAGCACTTCTCTTCCCCATCTCCTCTGTTTGTGTACTAAGCCAAGAGGTCCCACTGCCAATCATATCCTAGGAAAGAAACAGTATAGAAAGTGCTTTTGATATCACTCATGCATTCATTAGATGCCTGGTTTCTGTCATTCGATTTTGAGTTGTGTTTTCATTCATGGCACATTTATACACCTATATAAAACAAATACAACCTCTCTGATTATAATACAGATAGATTGTTGGTAAATTGAGATATCCTGGAAATACTCAAGAAATATTTATTGTTGGATTTAAAATGTCTGAACGAAGAGCTTTAAAATGAAATCTTCACCAGGAGAAACATCTACTGATACCACAGCATAAATACCATTATTACAATAATGAGAAAAGTATTAGATTGCCAACAAACACCAATATAGTAACTACATTGTCCCCAAAAAAGAAAGAAAGAGAGAAAAAGATGGGGGTAATTCCACATCTAAGCTTCAATTCTAAATCTAAAATCCTCTGTTAGACAAAATGATTTGTCTTTTCACTAACATTACATTAAGTCAAAATGTGATTTGTTTTATACATCAATCACCCTTATATGTATGGTCATTCCTCATAACATTCTTTTTTTTTATTTTAATTTTTTTAATTTTTATTGTTTAAAATTTTTTATTTTTTTATAACCATGTAATGTATTATTAGCCCCAGGGGTACAGATCTGTGAATTGCCAGGGTTACACACTTCACAGCACTCATCATAGCGCATACCCTCCCCAATGTCCATAACCCAACCACCCTCTCCCTACCCGCCTCCTCCTGGCCCCCCTCAGTTTGATTTGTGAGATTAAGAGTCTCTTATGATTTGTCTCCCTCCCGATCCCATCTTGCTTCATTTACTCTTTTCCTACCTCCCAAACCCCCATGTTGCCTCTCCACTTCCTCATATCAGGGAGATCATATGATAGCTGTCTTTCTCCAATTGGCTTATTTCGCTAAGCATAATACCCTCTAGTTCCATCCACATCATCCCAAATGGCAGGATTTCATTTCTTTTGATGGCTGCATAGTATTCCATTGTATATATATATACCACATCTTCTTTATCCATTCATCTGTTGATGGACATCTAGGTTCTTTCCATAACTTGGCTATTGTGGACATTGCTGCTATAAACATTCGGGTGCACGTGCCCCTTCAGATCACTACGTTTGTATCTTTAGGGTAAATACCCAGTAGTGCAATTGCTGGGTCATAAGGTAGCTCTATTTTCAATTTTTTGAGGAACCTCCATGCTGTTTTCCAGAGTGGTTGCACCAGCTTGCATTCCCACCAATAGTGTAGGAGGGTTCCCCTTTCTCCACATCCTCGCCAGCATCTGTCATTTCCTGACTTGTGAATTTTAGCCATTCTGACTGGTGTGAGGTGGTATCTCATTGTGGTTTTGATTTGTATTTCCCTGATGCCCAGTGATGTGGAGCACTTTTTCATGTGTCTGTTGGCCATCTGGATGTTTTATTTGCAGAAATGTCTATTCATGTACTCTGCCCACTTCTTGATTGGATTATTTGTTCTTTGGGTGTTGAGTTTGCTAAGCTCTTTATAGATTTTGGATACTAGCCCTTTATCTGATATGTCGTTTGCAAATATCTTCCCCCACTCTGTCAGTTGTCTTTTGGTTTTGTTAACTGTTTCCTTTGCTGTGCAAAAGCTTTCGATCTTGTTGAAGTCCCAATAGTCCATTTTTGCCCTTGCTTCCCTTGCCTTTGGCGATGTTCCTAAAAAGAAGCTGCTGTGGCTGTCGAAGAGGTTGCTGCCTGTGTTCTCCTCAAGGATTTTGATGGATTCCTTTCTCACATTGAGGTCCTTCATCCATTTTGAGTCTATTTTCATGTGTGGTGTAAGGAAATGGTCCAATTTCACTTTTCTGCATGTGGCTATCCAATTTTCCCAACACCATTTGTTGAAGAGACTGTCTTTTTTCCATTGGACATTCATTCCTGCTTTGTCGAAGGTTAGTTGACCATAGAGTTGAGGGTCTATTTCTGGGCTCTCTATTCTGTTCCATTGATCTATGTGTCTGTTTTTGTGCCAATACCATACTGTCTTGATGATGACAATTTTGTAATAGAGCTTGAAGTCCGGAATTGTGTTGCCACCAAATTTGGATTTCTTTTTCAATATTCCTTTGGCTATTCGAGGTCTTTTCTGGTTCCATATAAATTTTAGGATTATTTGTCCCATTTCTTTGAAAAAAATGGGTGGGGTTTTGATAGGGATTGCATTAAATGTGTAGATAGCTTTAGGTAGTGTAGACATTTTCACAATATTTGTTCTTCCAATCCAGGAGCATGGAACATTTTTCCGTTTCTTTGTGTCTTCCTCAATTTCTTTCATGAGTACTTTATAGTTTTCTGAGTATAGATTCTTTGCCTCTTTGGTTAGGTTTATTTGTAGGGATCTTATGGTTTTGGGTGTAACTGTAAATGGGATTGACTCCTTAATTTCTCTTTCTTCTGTCTTGTTGGTGTAAAGAAATGCAACTGATTTCTGTGCATTGATTTTATATCCTGACACTTTACTGAATTCCTGTACAAGTTCTAGCAGATTTGGAGTGGAGTCTTTTGGGTTTTCCACATAAAGTATCATATCATCTGCAAAGAATGATAGATTGACTTCTTTTTTGCTGATTTGGATGCCATAAATTTCTTTTTCTTTTCTGATTGCTGAGGCTAGGACTTCTAGTACTATGTTGAATAGCAGTGGTGATAATGAACATCCCTGCCATGTTCCTGACCTTAGTGGAAAAGCTCTCACTTTTTCTCCATTGAGAATGATATTTGGAGTGGGTTTTTCATAGATGGCTTTGATAATATCGAGGTATGTGCCCTCTGTCCCTATACTTTGAAGAGTTTTGATCAGGAAGGGATGCTGTACTTTGTCAAATGCTTTTTCAGCATCTATTGAGACTATCATATGGTTCTTGTTCTTTCTTTTATTAATGTATTGTATCACATTGATTGACTTGCAGATGTTGAACCAACCTTGCAGCCCTGGAATAAATCCCAATTGGTCATGGCAAATAATCCTTTTAATATACTGTTGGATCCTATTGGCTAGTATTTTGGTGAGAATTTTTGCATCTGTGTTCATCAAGGATATTGGTCTGTAATTCTCTTTTTTGATGGGATCCTTGTCTGGTTTGGGGATCAAGGTGATGCTGGCCTCATAAAATGAGTTTGGAAGTTTTCCTTCCATTTCTATTTTTTGGAACAGTTTCAGGAGAATAGGAATTAATTCTTCTTTAAATGTTTGGTAGAATTCCCCTGGCAAGCCATCTGGCCCTGGGTTTTTTTTTGTTTGGAGATTTTTGATGACTGTTTCAATCTCCTTACTGGTTATGGGTCTGTTCAGGTTTTCTATTTCTTCCTGGTTCAGTTTTGGCAGTTTATATGTCTCTAGAAAAGCATCCATTTCTTCCAGATTGTCCAATTTATTGGTGTAGAGTTGCTCATATTATGTTCTTATAATTGTTTGTATTTCTTTGGTGTTGGTTGTGATCTTTCCTCTTTCATT
>ML107247.1:14487-36540 GCA_003697995.1 Taxidea taxus jeffersonii
ATTTTAGCCATTCTGACTGGTGTGAGGTGGTATCTCATTGTGGTTTTGATTTGTATTTCCCTGATGCCCAGTGATGTGGAGCACTTTTTCATGTGTCTGTTGGCCATCTGGATGTTTTATTTGCAGAAATGTCTATTCATGTACTCTGCCCACTTCTTGATTGGATTATTTGTTCTTTGGGTGTTGAGTTTGCTAAGCTCTTTATAGATTTTGGATACTAGCCCTTTATCTGATATGTCGTTTGCAAATATCTTCCCCCACTCTGTCAGTTGTCTTTTGGTTTTGTTAACTGTTTCCTTTGCTGTGCAAAAGCTTTCGATCTTGTTGAAGTCCCAATAGTCCATTTTTGCCCTTGCTTCCCTTGCCTTTGGCGATGTTCCTAAAAAGAAGCTGCTGTGGCTGTCGAAGAGGTTGCTGCCTGTGTTCTCCTCAAGGATTTTGATGGATTCCTTTCTCACATTGAGGTCCTTCATCCATTTTGAGTCTATTTTCATGTGTGGTGTAAGGAAATGGTCCAATTTCACTTTTCTGCATGTGGCTATCCAATTTTCCCAACACCATTTGTTGAAGAGACTGTCTTTTTTCCATTGGACATTCATTCCTGCTTTGTCGAAGGTTAGTTGACCATAGAGTTGAGGGTCTATTTCTGGGCTCTCTATTCTGTTCCATTGATCTATGTGTCTGTTTTTGTGCCAATATCATACTGTCTTGATGATGACAATTTTGTAATAGAGCTTGAAGTCCGGAATTGTGTTGCCACCAAATTTGGATTTCTTTTTCAATATTCCTTTGGCTATTCGAGGTCTTTTCTGGTTCCATATAAATTTTAGGATTATTTGTCCCATTTCTTTGAAAAAAATGGGTGGGGTTTTGATAGGGATTGCATTAAATGTGTAGATAGCTTTAGGTAGTGTAGACATTTTCACAATATTTGTTCTTCCAATCCAGGAGCATGGAACATTTTTCCGTTTCTTTGTGTCTTCCTCAATTTCTTTCATGAGTACTTTATAGTTTTCTGAGTATAGATTCTTTGCCTCTTTGGTTAGGTTTATTCGTAGGGATCTTATGGTTTTGGGTGTAACTGTAAATGGGATTGACTCCTTAATTTCTCTTTCTTCTGTCTTGTTGGTGTAAAGAAATGCAACTGATTTCTGTGCATTGATTTTATATCCTGACACTTTACTGAATTCCTGTACAAGTTCTAGCAGATTTGGAGTGGAGTCTTTTGGGTTTTCCACATAAAGTATCATATCATCTGCAAAGAATGATAGATTGACTTCTTTTTTGCTGATTTGGATGCCATAAATTTCTTTTTCTTTTCTGATTGCTGAGGCTAGGACTTCTAGTACTATGTTGAATAGCAGTGGTGATAATGAACATCCCTGCCATGTTCCTGACCTTAGTGGAAAAGCTCTCACTTTTTCTCCATTGAGAATGATATTTGGAGTGGGTTTTTCATAGATGGCTTTGATAATATCGAGGTATGTGCCCTCTGTCCCTATACTTTGAAGAGTTTTGATCAGGAAGGGATGCTGTACTTTGTCAAATGCTTTTTCAGCATCTATTGAGACTATCATATGGTTCTTGTTCTTTCTTTTATTAATGTATTGTATCACATTGATTGACTTGCAGATGTTGAACCAACCTTGCAGCCCTGGAATAAATCCCAATTGGTCATGGCAAATAATCCTTTTAATATACTGTTGGATCCTATTGGCTAGTATTTTGGTGAGAATTTTTGCATCTGTGTTCATCAAGGATATTGGTCTGTAATTCTCTTTTTTGATGGGATCCTTGTCTGGTTTGGGGATCAAGGTGATGCTGGCCTCATAAAATGAGTTTGGAAGTTTTCCTTCCCTTTCTATTTTTTGGAACAGTTTCAGGAGGATAGGAATTAATTCTTCTTTAAATGTTTGGTAGAATTCCCCTGGCAAGCCATCTGGCCCTGGGTTTTTTTTTGTTTGGAGATTTTTGATGACTGTTTCAATCTCCTTACTGGTTATGGGTCTGTTCAGGTTTTCTATTTCTTCCTGGTTCAGTTTTGGCAGTTTATATGTCTCTAGAAAAGCATCCATTTCTTCCAGATTGTCCAATTTATTGGTGTAGAGTTGCTCATATTATGTTCTTATAATTGTTTGTATTTCTTTGGTGTTGGTTGTGATCTTTCCTCTTTCATTCATGATTTTATTTATTTGGGTCCTTTCTCTTTTCTTTTTGATAAGTCTGGCGAGGGGTTTATCAATCTTATTAATTCTTTCAAAGAACCAGCTCCTAGTTTCGTTGATTTGTTCTATTGGTTTCTTGGTTTCTGTTTCATTGATTTCTGCTCTGATATTTATGATTTCTCCTGCTGGGTTTAGGCTTTCTTTGTTGTTCTTTCTCCAGCTCCTTTAGGTATAGGGTTAGGTTTTGTATTTGAGACCTTTCTTGTTTCTTGAGAAAGGCTTGGATAGCTATATATTTTCCTCTCAGGACTGCCTTTGCTGTGTCCCACAGATTTTGGACCGTTGTGTTTTCATTATCATTTGTTTCCATGAATTTTTTCAATTCTTCTTTAATTTCTTGTTTGACCCATTCATTCTTTAGAAAGATGCTGTTTAGTCTCCATGTATTTGGACTCTTTCCAAATTTTCTCTTGTGAATGAGTTCTAGCTTCAGAGGATTGTGGTCTCAAAATATGGAGGCAGTGATCCCAATCTTTTGATACCGGTTGAGACCTGATTTATGACCCAGGATGTGATCTATTCTGGAGAATGTTCCATGTGCACTAGAGAAGGATATGTATTCTGTTGCTTTGGGATGGAATGTTCTGAATATATCTGTGATATCCATCTGGTCCAGTGTGTCATTTAAGGCCTTTATTTCCTTGTTGATCTTTTGCTTGGATGATCTGTCCATTTCAGTGAGGGGAGTGTTAAAGTCCCCTACTATTATTGTATTATTGTCGATGTGTTTCTTTGATTTTCTTATTGGTTTATATAGTTGGCTGCTCCCATGTTAGGGGCATAGATATTTAAAATTGTTAGATCTTCTTGTTGGACAGACCCTTTGAGCATGATATAGTGTCCTTCCTCATCACTTATTATAGTCTTTGGCTTAAAATCTAATTGATCTGATATAAGGATTCCCACCCCAGCTTTCTTCTGATGTCCATTAGCATGGTAAATTGTTCTCCACCCCCTCACTTTAAATCTGGAGGTGTCTTCGGGTCTAAAATGAGTTTCTTGTAGGCAGCATATTGATGGGTTTTGGTTTTTTTTTTTTTTTAATCCATTCTGATACCCTGTATCTTTTGATTGGGGCATTTTTCCCATTTACATTCAGGGTAACTATTGAGAGATATGAATTTAGTGCCATTGTATTGCCTGTAAGGTGACTGTTACTGTATATTGTCTCTATTCCTTTCTGATCTACTACTTTTAGGGTCTCTCTTTGCTTAGAGGACCTCTTTCAATATTTCCTGTAGAGCTGGTTTGGTGTTTGCAAATTCTTTCAGTTTTTGTTTGTCCTGGAAGCTTCTTATCTCTCCTTCTATTTTCAATGATAGCCTAGCTGGATATAGTATTCTTGGCTGCGTGTTTTTCTCGTTCAGTGCTCTGAATATATCATGCCAGTTCTTTCTGGCCTGCCAGGTCTCTGTGGATAAGTCTGCTGCCAATCTAATATTTTTACCATTGTATGTTATAGACTTATTGTCCCGGGCTGCTTTCAGGATTTTCTCTTTGTTGCTAAGACTCCTAAATTTTACTATTAGGTGACAGGGTGTGGACTTATTCTTATTGATTTTGAGGGGGGTTCTCTGGAACCTCCTGGATTTTGATGCTTGTTCCCTTTGCCATATTAGGGAAATTCTCTACAATAATTCTCTCCCATATACCTTCTGCTCCCCTCTCTCTTTCTTTTTCTTCTGGAATCCCAATTATTCTAATGTTGTTTTGTCTTATGGTGTCACTTGTCTCTCGAATTCTTCCCTCGTGGTCCAGTATTTGTTTGTCTCTCTTTTGCTCAGCTTCTTTATTCTCTGTCATTTGGTTTTCTATATCACTAATTCTCTCTTCTGCCTCATTTATCCTAGCAGTAAGAGCCTCCATTTTTTATTGCACCTCATTAATAGCTTTTTTTATTTCAACTTGGTTAGATTTTTGTTCTTTTATTTCTCCCTAAAGGGCTTTTATCTCTCCAGAGAGGGTTTCTCTAATATCTTCCATGCCTTTTTCGAGCCCAGCCAGAACCTTGAGAATCGTCATTCTGAACTCCAGATCTGACATATTACCAATGTCCATATTGATTAGGTCCCTAGCCTTCCGTACTGCCTTTTTTGTTTGTGTGTGTGTGTGTGTGTGTGTGGTGAGTTTTTCCACGTTGTCATTTTGTCCAGATAAGAATATATGAAGGAGCAAATAAAATACTAAAAGAGTGGCAAAGACCCCTGGAAAATGCGCTTTAACCAAATCAGAAGTGACCCCAAATCATGGGGGAGAGAAAGGGGATAAAAAGAAGTTCAGAAAAAAAAAAATTAAAAAAAGAAAACAAATAAAGAAAAAATATAAAAAACAGTATGTGTGTGTATATATATACATATGTATATACATATGTATATATATGTATACATATACATATATACACATATATATGTATATATATATATATGCATACATATATATGTTAGACTGGTGACTAGAACAAGGTCACCCACTTAATTTTGGGAGTATTTTGGTCTCTTAGAAGAAATTACCTCCCAAAATTTTAAAGAATGAAAAACATATATAAGGGTAAACACAATGAAGGAATGGAATATGCCTATAAAGATGAAAAAAAAATTTTTTTTAATTTCTAAAAAAGGAGTTGATAAATGGTTGGGAGAATAAAGAAAAAGAAAGTGGAGAGAATTTGCTCAGGCTGGAGACTAGAGCAAGCCCGGAGCTAGATTTAGGGTATATTTTGATCTATTAGAAGAAGTTGTACCCCAAAATTTTTTAGGAGAAAAAACCCTATGTATATACCAAAAATAAAGTTAGATACAATGTTAGATACAACGAAGGATAAAATATGACTATAAGAATGAAGGTTCAAAAAAGATTATTATTTTTTTAATGAAAGGTATTGTTAAGATAACTAGTTAAAAAATGTTAAAAGAGGAAAGGGTAAAAGTTAAAAGAAATTTAGCAGAAGAAAAAAAAATTAAAAAAAATTAATTAACTGCAAGACTAAAGAATCATGGAGAGAAAGCCATGAATTCCATGCTTTGCTTTCTCCTCCTCTGGAATTCTGCTATTCTCCTTGGTAAGTGAACTTGGTTTTGGCTGGACTTCTTGTTGATCTTCTGGGGGAGGGCCTGTTGTAGTGATTCTCAAGTGTCTGCCCAAGGCACAATTACACCATCCTTTCTGGGGGCCAGGCTAAGTAATCCTCTCAGGTTCACTTTCGAAAGCTTTTGCTTCCTGAACCTTTCCGCAGAGTTCCGGAAGATGGGAATGAAAATGGAGGCCCCCCAATCTCCAGCCCAGAGGAGCCGAGAGCTCGAGGCCCCACTCCTCAGTGCGCCCTCAGAGAAAAGCGCTCAATCACTCCCATCTCCCTGGCCTCCGACTGAGCTCCAAGCTCACCCAGCCTGTGACCAAGCATCTCTATCTCTGGCACACAGCTCCGCCTGGAGTCTCCGAACCCCACAGATCCCTGAGCTCTTCCAGGGGGTGTCTCCCCGGACCTTGTGGGGACCCCACTCACAGAGCACCGGCGCCACGGATTATGGTTCAATTAATCCCGAGTTGAGAGCTCACTCCTCAGCTCTGTCTCTGTAACCGGCTTCCCTGCTCTAATACCTGTGAGCTCTGCGACACTCAGATACCCCTGATCCTTCTGTGACCTCACGGGACCTAGGGCCATGCTGACCTGGCGTGGTCTTCACCCCGGTTTAGCCTCTGGAGCAATGTCCCTCAGTGGAGCAGACTTTTTAAAGTCCTGATTTTGTGCTCCATTTCTCCGCCGCTTGCCAGGAGCTGGCCCCGCCCCCCGTGGTCTATCTTCCCGTCGCTTTGGATTCACTTCTCCACGGTCCTACCTTTCAGAAACTGGTCAATTTTCTGTTTCTAGAATTGCTGCTCTTCTTCTCTTTGATCTCCTGTTGGATTTGTAGGTGTTCGCAATGGTTTGATAAGCTATCTAGCTGAAATCCTGCTACCTGATGTCACCTCAGCCTGCTACTTCTCCGCCATCTTGACTCCTCCTCCTCCTAATATTCTGAGTATTATTACAAAGCCTCTGGCTATTTTCTTTTAATTTTTCCCCTTTACTTATGAAGAGCAAACACAATTGTTTAAATGCAGGAGATATTTTCCTCCAGAAATCTGGAAAAGAAAAAAGAAAACCTAGGATTTTGTTAAAACATTTCCCAAAAAAATACCATATGGGGCCATTCTTTACCCCAAAATTTACCCCTAATAGTTTCTTTGATGGTGGCCTCATAGGCCCTTCTTCATAATATTAACTTCAAAAATAGGATTTTTACTGGACATACCAGAAATTTCCATAAGAACTAGCTCCATTTCTGACCTTCATAGTTATGTCCAATCATCTTTAAAAAAGTGCTGTGTTTTAAATCTATATACCATCTTTAGGTTCACGGGTTTACTATGCATGCCTGGAGAGAGAAACACACTGTTTTATCTGCCCAACATAACTTCTGTAAGGTTCCACAGGGGTGCCACAGTTTCAGTGACACTTAAACTTAAGCACTCTGTTCAAATGCTCCTTGACTTTGTAATCTTACATTTCTGTACACACTGGCAGCGTGTTGTTATTTTTATCTTTAGAGTTCCTCCTCCCCCAGTCCTGTATTTTCCAAAATTACCTCTCAGTCAGTTTGCTCTCCAGCACATACACCCCCCTGACACACACAAACACTCATATGCATACTGTGGAAGCTCCATTCCTCCAGCAAAACAGAGGCAAGACAAAGGGAGACAGCTAATATTTATTGACTCTTTCAGGTGCTAAACCTAATTTCAGGTGCTGTCATTTTATTCTCTTGACAACACTACAGAGTAAGAGTCAGTATCCTTATTCCTATTTTTAAGTCACAAAATGAAGACCTGAGTACTCTGCCTGCATTCCACAGCTATAGATGTTGTCAAACCTAGGCTTGCTGCTCACATGATCCCCCCACAGAATCACTAGTTTTGAGGAGCAGGTAATTTGGAGTCTTAACTCTCAACCCCTTTTCCATTCCACATTCCCTTTCCTCCCTCTTCAGAAACACTGGTTTATGCAACCACCTTTTTGAAGAGTCTCAATAAGTTGTTACATAAGCTTGCCTTTGTTTAATATCAATGTTTCAATTATATGATATCAATGCCCCCATTCTTTGTTTGATAGTGGCTCCTTTGATGACATCTTAGCCCAAACCACAATTATTCAGACCCTTTCAATTACTTAAATATACTGCAAGACAGCTTAAACCTTCTCCCTCAAATTTAGTTTGAAGCTCTAGTCTATACAGACTAGAACTGTAGCTCTAGGAGGAGGCAGTAGGGAGAAACATTTTTTTCTCAAGTTCCATTCTCCTCTCTGAGGCTCCAGCCTGTGTAGGAGCAGGAAAGGCACTAGAAGAGACAGAAATCTCTGGTGCACCCAGCCCACAGGGTCAGGACAAGGGTAAGACAAGGTAGGCACTAAGCCTGTACCTGCTCAACCCTGGAGGGAGGAACTACTTAAACCTGTACCCTGGGAACTTCCCTTGCATCCCCTGCTCAGGCTACTTCCATCTGATACTGGGGGACTCTGCTCTATGCTGGTCTCCATCTAGGGGATACCCATGATTGCCTCCAGGCAGGGGCTGGCTTTCCTGGGGCCCTCTCTTTATTGAGGACCTCTGGAGGAGCAGCACTTCCCCTGGTCCCCTTTCTTCAATTATATGCCCTGGTTGGGTGCCCCCTCTCTTGGACTGGAGCCCACCTGGGCAACCCTGTGATTCTTGCCTCCAACTCCACTTCCTGCATGTACAGCCTCAGAAACTAATGGATTCTCTTATGTCCTCATCAAGGGTAACAGAGAACTAAGATGAGGCAAGGGTTACCCCCCTCTTCTTAACAAGCACCCTTCTGTGACTTGCCAATGTGGATTTATCAAGCAGGCCTTGCACCTTCCCAACAGTCTGCACTAGGCTCTAGGTAAAAACCAGCAAACTTCATGGGGCATATACCAGGCTCTCCCAAAATCTTTCTCCCTGTTGTATTCTAGCAGAAGGTTGCTGATCTCAGGGAATGCTTTTGCCTATGCTTAATAAGGTTCCAGAAGTGGATATAGTTTCAGAAGCCAAGAAACCTGCTTTTTATAAACCTATGGTCAAGGTCTAAGCTTTCACAGCACTGCCATCACTAAAGCCATGACTGAGCACACAAAACCTTCCTGACTCTACAGGCCTCCAGCCCTGCAGTGAGAAATGCTAGATGCCCACATCCTGACCTTGAGCTATTTGCCTGGCCAGGATTTTTTTTTTTCCACAAACCTTGGGAGCACTAAGCTATTTCTGAACCCTGGTTTCTTTTCTGATTGCTTACCAGGCAATAATTCTCCTGGTTCTCCATTTGCCCTAGAAACAGAACGAATCACAGCTCACTAGAAAGTCAAGAGGCACAAGTGGTGCCAATGCAAAGCAGCATCCAAGGC
Source organism: Taxidea taxus jeffersonii (assembly GCA_003697995.1). Taxonomy (NCBI): domain Eukaryota; kingdom Metazoa; phylum Chordata; class Mammalia; order Carnivora; family Mustelidae; genus Taxidea; species Taxidea taxus. Next base: position 23,155 of record ML107247.1, read on the forward strand.
TTTCTAGAGTCATAGACAGCATCACCCATAGTGGTTGGGATGTCAGCCATGCATTTCCACAACCCCCAGCATGACCTGTGTGTATTATCTTGAACTCTGAAGTGATGAGGACCAGAATCAGAGGCCCTCAGGGTCTCCTGGTTCAGCCTCCTGCCAAATATGATTGATATCTGACCTCAAGGGCTGGGATGAGTGAGGGTGGCAGAGTGGAAGTCCCCCTGCAGAAGGCAAAGGTTTGCAAACTGTGCTCCTAAGAGTCCTGTGGGGGCGGGGGGGGGGGGGGGGGGGGGGCGGGAGGAGGTGCATGAGGACAGGATTAGGAAGAGGCAGGGAAATAGCTTCTTCTTCATATGCTTTATATGTTGGGTTTGGGTGACAATTTAATACAGAAAAGGGGCTTCAGGGTTTTAAAATGGAAAAGAGGATAGAGGTTTGGTCTCAGGAAAAAGGATTCCAAGTCCTAGCTATGTCCTTTACCGGTCATTGATTCTGAGGAAATTATCTAATGCCTCTAGACTCAGTTCCTCATTTAGAAAGTGGGAGAAGCAATACCTGTCCAATTGTCTCCAAAATGATCATTAGCATGACATGTAGGAAAATGCTTATATGTCTTAGAGCCCAGAAAGGGCCTTTGATTTACCTTCTCTCCATTGATCTTTATGACAACCCTGTATTGTAGGTGAACTTCACTTATCATATTGAAAACAAAAACAAAAACAACACGTTCAGAGAGGTTTAGTAAGTTGCTTGCAGTCACACAGTGACTGATCCAAGATTTGCTTTCAATTCTGACTTTTGCTCTGGGCCAGAACTTAGTCTTGGTATTGGGATTAATGTTATCATTGTTCTTCTCCCCTGCTCTCCACGCTACTCTCTACAGAAATGCTAAGGTCAAGAACAGCAGCTGTTTGGTGAGAACAAGGCTTGCTCACTGCTTGACATATGCTATCCCATTTAATCATCTCAATTCAGTGAATCCTTGCAACACTTGTATTGGTAGGCATTTTAATATTTCTGTTTTACCAGTGAAGAAAGTTATGCACAAATCAACTGGATTAAGTCTCCCAAGGTCCAGGGCCAATCCCACTGTACATGACTTTGTTGTTGCAGCTAGTCCCCACCAACTTCCTGCTGCCACAACTAATTTTGTCCCCATCACTGTGTCTCCTGCAATGCCACCATCTTTCCCACTGCAAGGCTGTCAAAATCATAGTTCATCCTCTGGCCTTTAAAAGGCAAAATTGCTCTTCTTGGTTTTATTGTAACTTCCTTCAAGAAACATGGGGCAAGTCCTAGAGAACCCTTAAGGGAGATTCCCCCTGACTCTGAGCAGTGCCTTGAGGTTAAATTAAAGTATCTCTGCTCTCTCCTCACATGAATTGTCTGTCACCCTGGGGAATGCTTCACCAGCTAAGAAAAGTTTTGTTCCCCTTGTTTCTTTCCTGAGAATTATCATTATAATGAATATTTACCCAGTACTTTTTTTTGTCTTGGGCACTCTAGTAGTGTAAAAATGTGCATCATCTCCTTAATCTTTACACAACTCTGTGAGATAATCACAGTGATTATGCCCAATTCATATATGAGGAAGCTAAGGCAGAGAGAGGTAAATAACATACTCATATTTATACAGTGAGTTAGCAGGAAAGCCAACCTTCCAAGCCAGGTTTTCAGTCACCAAGGTGACTCTTTTAGCCATTAAATATGCCACAAAGTCTTATCCACTAGCCCTAAGAGTCCATTCCCTCCTCCTCTCAGGGACATAGGATGACAAAATCCTACCTTAAAAGCTCAGAGTGATCCTCCCTATATAAACATCAAGATGTAAAGACTAACTCATTCCATGTGTATGTGTAGAGACTACTGTCATCTAAAAATGCTAGGAGAATATGGGTTTTTTGATCAATTAAACAACATATTCACTGGGCCTTGCATCACATTAAAATATATACAGTGGAAATTACGAATATGATTTAGGAGAGGTCCCTACTCTTAAAGGTATTGAATTCTGTGGGAGAGATCAAACCCAGAAGACATGGTCTGTACTGGTCTAGATAGCCGAGTTTTTTTCTCCCAAAACATTATGAACACCTTTTGTTATTGTCTACCTAAGAAACTTTTGTGCATTAACAAATGCATGCTGTATCAGGTAAGACTGGATACATAATTTCAGGGTCCAGCACACAATGAAACTGTGGGATCCTGTGTTCAAAAATGACAAACAACGTTAAGACCACGTCTCATTAAATCAAGCAGGGGGTTCTTATAAGTACAGGTCCTGTGGGTTACATTCACATAAGGCCGGCCCTGGTATCATGTACTTTTTGTGCCCAGTACCAATGTTGGTTCTGCTTCTCTGTCAAATACTTGACCACCCCCAGGCCAATTCCTTTTCTTGGGCCAGCTGCCTACCCAGCATTTCCTACAAGGCCACACCTGCTTCCCCTGTCTCCTACTTCTCCAATGAGCTATTTTCTATATTCCTTTCTACTCTTCACAATAAATTAAATAGGCTGCCTTGGCTAGCTATTTCACAGGCTCAGAGTAATCAAACTCCAGCGATAGGCATCCTCCCACCTGCTGGCCACTTGCCCCTCTCTTCTTACCCAGGAGAAGTGAGGGTGGGACTGAAGGGAAGCCAGAAGAAAGAGCAACGGACAAGTTAAATCTTGCTAAATCTTGTGACTACTCTTGTAGCCACACTGACTTTGGTAATTTCTTACCATAACGAAAGTTACTTTGCATGACATTTCTTGCTAATTAGCCAAACTACAACGGGTCCCCACAAAGCAGGCCCCCCCTCAGTTAAAGGCCTTCTCAATTTTATTTGGAAGTTTATTACCATACCAGATTCAAGGAATATGTTAATCTTCCTGATGAGTATGGTTCTGGTGGGCATGCCCACTTTCATGCTTCTCCAGAGGAAAGCAATGCATCTTGCTCACCTGAAAAGACCCTCTGTACCATACAAGGCAGTGGGTGCTAGAGGTCAAATGAATGTGCAAATAGTAGAGGCTTCAAGAGTTGAGAGGAAGCCTGTACTATAAGGATAAGAACTCTGGAGGTCCTCATAGAGGAGGTGAGGATTAAAAGTACTAGTTTTACAAATTAAAATAGAATAACAGTTCTGCCATTCAACTCAATAGCAGAGAGTCTGAAAATTTCAAAGAATATTTTTTATATGGAAATACATAATTTTCCTTATTGACTTCCAAGATTTTATTATGTGATTTCTATTTCTCTAGCCTTTTTCCTAATTATTTAAAATTATTCCTGATCGAAAATTGTTCTCATTATGCCCAATATTTACGCTTTTATAAAATTTTAACCCACTACTGCTTTATTTTGCTAAGTCTTTTAACTGGCTCCCTGGTTTCTTAACAGTTAATACATTGCAAAATAGCAGGTAGACACTTTGATCCCAGGATGGTTTAGCTAAAATATGATCCCCTAGCTAGAAATCCTCTACCCAGTTTCCAAAACCCTTTGCTACTTTCTCTGCATTTTTGTTTGACAATTAGTACCCCACCCCATGTTATAGGGCTATAATATATATTTCCAGGTCTTATTTCCTTTGGTGGTCTGCACATTTCCAAGTGAAAAGATTCTGATCTGCTTCATAAATGTACCTGGAAGTAGAGGGTAGTTAATAACATAGATGGGCGGGGGGGGGGGGAGCCTGGGTGGCTCAGTGGGTTAAAGCCTCTGCCTTCCCCTCAGGTCATGATCCAAGGTCCTGGGATCCAGCCCCACATCGGGCTCTCTGCTCAGCAGAGAGCCTGCTTCCTCCTCTCTCTCTGCCTGCCTCTCTGCCTACTTGAGCTCTCTGCCTGTCAAATAAATAAATAAAATCTTTAAAAAAAAATTTTTTTAAAATAACATAGATGGTTTGGTCAGCTGATTGAATGAAAAAAGGAAGAAAGGAAGGGAGGGAAAAAGCAGGGGAGGAAGACTAGGAAGAAGGAAAGTCTTCTGTTTTATCTGCATCTCCATTCTCCACTCATCTTTGGTCCTGTTATCAGTTCTAAGGAAGAGCTAAGCTCCCTTTAATCAACTTTATGCCTGCTATTTTTCAAGAAAGTCTTTTACTACTAAGGAAGTATGGAACCAGCAAAAATAGCTGAAGGAGATAAAGCTATGGTGAGTTAAAGAACTGTTAATGGTGCCTAACTCCATATAGACAAAGAACAGCACAATTAAGATGTAAGACTTTGTGGAGATTTCCTCTCCAGTGACCTGAACCTCCTATGTCTCTTCCACCCGATGTCCCTGGAGAATCATGCTACAGTCTTAGAGTCATAAAAAATCTTACATGTTTCCTAGCAATGTCTTAATTTTTAAATAACCTATACAAAGTCTGCCTAGTAACTCTCCTTCAGTTTGATTTCATCCAACCATGAGAAACTTACTACTTACCAATAAGTCCTATACCATTTTTCTACATTTTTATAAAAGGTTTTTACATTAAAATAAAAATAGAGAATAATGAAGTGTGTAAACCTGGCGATTCACAGACCTGTACCCCTGGGGCTAATAATACATTATATGTTAATAAAAAATTTTTTTTAAAATAGAGAATAATGGAAGGGTCCCACCAATATGTAAAACAAAGGCTGAAATTTTGTCATTTTACTTCAGAAATTATAAGTATGTATCTGTATGCATATAAATATATAAAATTAAAATAGCATAGTTAATAGAGCTGTGGAACACACAATTTCCACTTATTTCTCATCATTTGCTAATGACATATAAATTATTTTCTGTACCTATCTGTTCTGAATGTAAAATCCTTACCTCCAGAAATTTATGACTACTCCATTTTAGTTGTATTGCTCATCTCTCATTGAGTTCTGCTAGAAAATTGATTATGCTCCCCAAGATCTTCCCATCTTCTAATTTCTTTTTTTTTTTTTTTGAAGATTTTATTTATGTGTGAGAGAGAGAGAAAGACAAACAAAGCAGGGGGAGCAGCAGAGGGAGAAGGAGAAGCAGGTTCCCCACTGAGAAGGGAGCCAGATGCAGGGACCCATCCCAGCACCCTGAGATCATGACCTGAGATGAAGGCAGAACTGACTGAGCCACGCAGGCAACCCCCTCCCTTCTAATTTCTTGACAGAAAGAGATTCCCAGAAAATAACACCAAAGAAATCCCACACCCCTCGATATTCAAATATCCTAAATAAGAGCAATAAAATGTGATTTCCTGTTCATAAAAGTAACTACACTAGCAACTGGCAACATCTTCTATCTAGGCATGCTAAAGTTGTTTTAAAGAAAACAGGTTGTATTCAACTCAATAAAGCCAACATTTTCTTGTTCAAATGGAAAATGATGAATTTGTACTTCTCAAATCAACAAAATTTTAATGTAGAACTAACTCTAATCTTTAAACTGAGATACCAATAATTTCAGAAAGCAATTATCTTCTTTGGCTAGGACAAGGTAAAATAAATATAGACACAAACCTATCTGAGATCTCATTCTTTTATTTGTGCTTACATATTTCCCAAGCAAAGTGTGTCTCCTCTTCTAAGGCTGTGCCTTTAAATCACTGATTTATGTTCGAAGACCTGAAGGCAGTGTTTTACATAGTGCAGGGCTAGCCAGCAGCAAGTCCCAGAAGGTGAGTGTATCATTTGAAAGGGTTTTAATGCAGCAGGGGAAGAAGCACTACCTCCCGGTAATCACATGATCAGCACACCTAAATGGACAGCCCAGCCTGCATATTTAAACCTGCAGCCGGAGATGCAGCTCTGTTTGCACAATGCTGTCCCATGGCAGAATTACACAGCTCACCATGGCTGCAGCCAGATAATTATTATTGATTCGCTCTCAAACTGTCAATCCAGGGACAGCTCTGAGGCAGTCAGTGATGGACAGAAGGAGGATTGGACAGCCACCATCCAACGAGGAAACTTCATCTTGAAAATGAACTTAGATGAGATGGTGCCGGTGGATAAGGGTAATTGATGATTGTTTCAGAGTGGAGGAAGGGGAAGAAGGAAAGATTAAAAAAAAATCCTCCTTGGCATTCATCTTCGTGTCCTTAGTGGAATCTACTAGGGGAAGTCCACGAACTCTGTGAAATTTCTGTGTGGCTCTTGTGCAAGGTATCTTATCATTTTAAATATGCTACAATAATCAAGATGGACTCACCACTTTCCAAATAAAGACAACTTAGAATTTGGAAATTTTTGAGGATGTAGGCATGCTAATTATTTTTTAATGTTCCTAATATAAATTGGTATAGTCATTTTAAGTTTTCAAAATATTTTCTATATTTCCTAATATTTGCAAGGCAATTGCACCCTCAGCCATGATATGTAAACCATCCAATGCCAGTTAACAATTTGACAGATAGGCAAATTGAAGCACAGAGGAGCTAAACAACTGGTCTAAACTCACAAAACTCATTAGAGGTCGAACTAGTCATAGATCTCACACTTCCTGTCTCTTAGATACTTACTCTTCCTTTAATAATCTTCCCATTCTTCAACTGACTATGCAGAGCCAAGCACTATACAAGACACTCTGCATAGATTATCTCATTTAAAATTCACGACAGGAAGGTGGTTGCATGAACCATTTCTTATGGATGAGGAAATGAAACTCATAGTAATTTGGGGACTTGTGTGAAGTCACTCAGGAGTCTCAGCCAGGACTTGAATCTCAGACTGCCTAGTGTGGTGCTTCACAAAGAGATGCGTCCAAGTTTCAGGGTTACTTCAGCAGCTACTGAAACAACAACAATGGATTTGAACAGTAACACATTAAACCACCATCCTGTAAGTAGTGTCTTTCCTACCAGTGAAGAGTACTATGGCTTCAGTGACATCCTGCTCCAACACCCAAGACCCAGAAGCCATTGAAAAATTTTTACTGAAGGGTAATGTCCTAGTTGTGTGATGCTGGACCCTTTTATTTGTTCCTCTAGGTGTAGTGGGTCAGTAGTCCCAGCCTGTGGAAGCCAGTGATGGAACTGATCGGGACTGGGATGAAAAACAACCATTGTGGCTATATTCCTCATGATCCACACTTTGTCTCTCTTCATTTGAAGTGTGACCTGGCATTTGCTGATTGTCATTGACAATGCTTTACTACAGTCATTTCCAGGCCTGAGGTTGTGTCACTCCAGGGCACCTTCAGTTACCTCAAGGAATTATCTCAAAATGCTTTTTTAGAAAACAAGAATTGTTAGTTTGTCTTAATTCAAAGAAAGAACAATATATATCCCAGAGGGAATTTTAAAAGGAGGAAGCAGAGTATAAAAGAAATCAAGCCAAAACAAAGACACACAGAGTTAGTAAATCATTGGTGAAAACAAGTCACACATTATTTAGAAAGGAAAAGCTTAATGTTATCCATATTCTGCAAAGTTTGATTCAAATACCCTGAGTTCTGGCCTAGAGGGAGAGCAAACTGCCATCTGCTCCCCGCAGTTTTAACATCTCACTTAGATTTCTGGTCATTCACGGTATTCATATATTCCAATATTCCCCCTTCTTAGAGTAGGAGGGAAATTTTGAAAGGTTGTGCTAGGGTAGATACAGAAAGTTCCCTTTCTGGTATATGCTTAAGCCTTACAAAAGCTTTTCCTCCCAAGTATAATTTCCATTCAGGATCACATACTGCATCCATGCCCAGCATTCATGGTTGCTTTTGTTGTCATTTGGTGCTCCCTTCATGTGTCCAACATTCTTAATCATCCTTCATCTCATTTGATCCACATAAAAGGTAGGGCAGATACTATTACTGATGTTTTACAGATGTGCACATTGAAGACCCAAGAAATTAAATGATTTATCCAATGCTGCTCAGTGGGTGACAAAGCTAGGTCCAGAACACAGAGGGGCACCTGGGTGGCTCAGTGGGTTCAGCCTCTGCCTTCACCTCAGGTCATGATCTCAGGTTTGTGGGACTGAGCTTCACATTGGGCTCTCTGCTCAGCAGGGAGCCTGCTTCCCCTTCTCTCTCTGCCTGCCTCTCTGCCTACTTGTGATCTCTCTCTCTAATAAAAAAAAAAATAAAGAACACAGATTGTGTTTTATTTTTAACATACTAGATCCATTTTGTATGCATGTAAACTAACAGACCACCAGATATAGTAGGGAAACCATAAATTTGTAGAAGTATTATAATAATCTCCTGCTATATGTCAGTAAGGGTCTCTCTCATTCCTCCAATAACAGGTTATTAGGAGAGTGTTGTAATCAACAGAAATATAGTTTCTTAAGAAAAGTTTCTTTTTAAATAATACCCAAAGGCACCATATAACCTTGATCTTTGGCCTTGAATCCATGGTCTCTCATGTTTGAGTCCTAAGAAGAGATGGCTCGCAGGAAGAAGGGAACAAAAACAACAACAACAAAAAAATCTAAAAGATTATTTGCTTGGACCTCAAATATTGGAAGCACAGTCCCCTTTTTAGTTTTTGCTGGGCACACAGTATCTGTAGGTGTGTACCAGGTACCTTTTCTCTGAAATGTCTTTCACACTCTCTGGAGTTCCAAGAAGACCTAATATCCCAAACATCTGGTGGGATTAGCCCTGTTTAGACTGAAGAGGACATCATTTTCAGCAGGTATTGGTGGTACTGATGTACCAGGACCTCAATGGATTTGTGGCACCCTTCCAATATGGCCATGTGTCAATCAGAGGCCTGGAAAGAAGACATTACCACAGGAGCACAGGAATAGAAAATGGTAGATTCTAATGGGATTCAAGAAAACTATGTTTGTGATCCTTTTTAAGGGATGCCTAGAAATACTTAGGGGGAGATTAAGGGAAGGAAGACTTTCAACAGAGCCTGAGTCAAGATTTAGAATTGTAAGGGCCCATTTAGCCAGGGCAATTCCATCCGGTTAAACAATGACTTTGTTGTTTATACAGTAAGAATTTAAACTGTCCCTGCCCACCTTCCCCCCAAGGGACTTACTTAAAACAAGTCCCAGAAACCAGTCCCAGGTAACAAAGCCCAAATGCAAGGGTGGGTCAGGCCTGGTAGAGGTATCCAATCAGTGGGGCGCGAATACTGTCTCCCTAGCTACCAAGGTGTGTGGACCCTGCCCTTTGGGCGCCAATTCTGACCAAGGTGATAGGGTAGTTCAAATGCCTACTATAGGGTAAATTGTAACTCAATTGGTCACTTACATGTGACGTAGCCTGACTGTGCAGTTTTCTCTGTGTCATTGGCCACCTGTGCGTGGCCAGGCCCCTTTGCCCTTAAAAGCCAGTCTGTAAGGCAGAGAAGGGTCGCCTCTTTGTAAGAGATGGCCCTGGCCGGTCAGTTTGATTCTTGATGCTTGGTGTGAAATAAAGCTTTGCTTGACCTTCACTTTGTATCAGTCTCGCTCCTTTGATTACGGACCCAACAGAATAATGTTTGTACTGCAGTTATAGTTACAGTTGTATTACCCATCCCAAGGCTGGTGTGGTCTGGAGAAGAAGTTGGGGAGTGGGGGTGCCCCATTAACATTTTAGATTGTTATTAAAAGTACTTGCTCTATTTTTGTTTTCAGAAAAGATAAAAAGATTTTAGAGTCTGACAGAATTGACTTTCAATGTTAACCCCACCATTTACTAGTTCTGGATATCTGAGCAAGTAATGAAACCTGCCTAAATCTGTTTTCTTTGTAAACCTGAATGATGGTTGTCATGTGAGATTGTTGGGATCTGATCTTAAAGAGAACAGACTCTTTACAAAAGAGGTAACCTCATCTGAGAAGGCAAATCCTAAAAGCCCCATGTCAGTCTTAAGAGTTACTATGTCTTCCATGGGATAAACTAGGCAGTCTGCCTTTTACTCCATGGCACTGTCACTCACCTCACTGTTACCTGGGCCCAGGTTCCTTCAGTGGGTGCTGTGATGCAGGCCATGATGATATGATAGTTTGAGCCATATCTTGTGCCTCTACACTCAATGTGGCATGGTGATCCAAAGACCTGCATGTTTTGCTTCTGAGATGTGTTCAAAATAGGACTTGCCCCCTTACTTCCAGGGGAGGAAGGCTGGGGATCTCTGTGAGGAAGCACTGTCAGCACTTCTGGGGGAGCTAGAGGTGCTTCCCCTGCTCCAGCAGCCAAATGACAGAAATTGAGCCCATATCAAAGGCAGCTGTGGCAGAGGAGAAGGTCTGCTTCAGGGAGGGAAGGGAGCCAACCTGTGGAGAATGCTTAAGTAGAATTGGCAGCAGGAATCTTTGATGGCCTTAGCAACAAACACTTGAGTGGCAGGACTATAGTGTTGATTTTTCTTTTAATCTTCTCTCACCTTCATGATAACATAGTTCTCTGCTGGAAAAGTCAGTCTTTACCCATTTATGGCACTAAGGCCAAGAATCACAGAAATATTGCTTCAACTGAAATTCTGAAACAAGACCTCATTCCATATGATTACAAAAAAAAAAAAAAAGAAAGAAAGAAAAAGAAAATGAGTATGTCTGTATATGATATCTCTTTCTGTGGTCAAGATGTTGCTTTCCACACTGTCTTTGTTAAGTGCTGTTAAAGGTGCCAGAGCCAACCCTACAAGCTGATGTATGAAGGCTGCATCACAGATGACAGACAAGAAAAGACAGAGGGCAAGAAAGAATTTAGAACAAGGGAGAAGTCCTTAAAGTGTGTCAGTTACTGGGGACTGGAAGAGCATGCTGTTTGCAGAGCCAGAGGAACTTAGGCAAGTCCTACTCAACCTAAGAGAAAGTGTTAGAGGACCAAGAATTAGTATTTGACAAATTAAACATAAATTTATCTCTACCTCTGACTAGGCTGTGCATAGATGGGATGGGTAGAGCAGGTAGAGGGGGAAAGCAGCTTGGAATGTGGATGAAACTAAAGGAATCTAAGATAATCTTTCAGATTTTGTGCAATTAGAGATAAAAATCACTGAGCTGTAAACACTGACATTAGAAAGCTAGACAAAAACTTAAACACAGGAGATTAATAAGACCAAATTGAAATAAGTTAGTGCAACCCAAAAGTGTATCTTAAATTAGTCTGATAAAGCTGCCAGAACACAATACTGCAGACTGGATGGCTTAAACAAGACAATTATTTTCTCCCAGTTCTTTAGGCTAGAAATATATGATCCCAGTAAATTTTGTTTTGAGGGTGAGCTTTCTTCCTGGTTTGTTGTTGGCTACTTTCTCTATATGTCTTTACAAAGCTGTTCCTCAGTGTGTCTGCATAAGAAAAGAGAGTAAAAGCAAGCTCTATGGTATCTCTTCTTTTAAGGACACCCATCCTGTCAGAGCAGGGCCCCACTGTTATGACCTCCATTAACCTTAATAACTGCTGCAGAGGCCCCATCTGCAAATACAGCCACATCAAGGGTTAAGGCTTCAGCAGGTGAATTTGAGGGGCACCAATGTTCAGTCCATTAACACCCATCATGGAAAATCTCAGTTTGTTGTCTTATTAAAAAGAAACACAAATCCAACATCATCCAAAATAGCAAAAAGGAATTTAAGCCTTCAGCAAAATCTCTCAGAGAGGTACATGTGCTTGCCATAAACAGAACAAAATGCTCAGGTTTTTTGCTGATCTTGTTGAAGTTTCCCTTAATGTGACAGCTGTTCTGTAGAGTCTCTCCTGAATGCCTCCTCCCTAGATTCCTGCCAATGTGCTTGGCTCTCCTCCTCCTCACACCCCTTTCACTCTCGCTTTTGGATTAATTTCCTTCTTCAGTGAGTTGTTCTAGGCCAATGGCTCTCAGACTTTTGTTGGTACCAGAATCACTTGGGGAAACAGGAAAAATACAAAGGCCTAGGCCCTATTCTACTTCAGCAAGCCTAGGCCTCTGCAGTCTTACTGGCTCTTTTAGATGATTCTGATACTCACCCTATGAATTAGTCTGCTCAGACTGCCGTAACACAAAAGTATAGGCTGCAAGCCTTAAACAACGGAAAGTTATTTTCTCATAGTTCAGAGACTGTGAAGTCTAAGATCAAGGTGCTGGTCGGGTTTGGTTTCAGATGAGAAGTCTCTTCCCAGTTTATAGATGGCCATCCTCTCCCTGGATCCTCACATGACCTCTCCTTGGTGCATGCAGAGGAAAGAGAGCATTTCTCTCACTTCATTTACTTAAAGGGCCACCAATTCTATTGGATTAGGGCCCCACCCTTATGAGCACATTTAACCTTACTTACCTCCTAAAAGAACTATCTCCAAATACAGGCACATGGGGGTTAGAGCTTCAACACATAAATTTTGGTGGGACAAAATTTAGCTCACAGCACCCAAATTTGAGAGCCAATGTTTTAGGCCATTCGTTCTCAACTAGGGGCAATTTTGTCTTCCAGGGAACATTTTGCAATATCTGGAGACATTTTCTGGTTGTCACAACTTGAGGGAGGATTGCTCCTGACCTCTAGTGGGTAGAAAGGCCAAAGATGGTGATAAGCATTCTAAAATGCACAGGACAGTGCCCCCCAGAACAAATAATTATCCAGTCTAAGATGTTAATACTACTGCTTTTTGAGAAATCCTGCTCTAGTTCTTTCTTTGATCCTTCTGCTTCCACAACTCTACCGATTATCCTAATGAGCATAATGAATGCCAGGCATAAATCTGCCAAACATCAAAGGCAAGAAGGGGGGAGCAAGGAGACAAACTTAAGAATACCAGAAAAACGCTACCATTGTTTCCCTGTCATAGTTGTTTAGACTAGAATAGTGATTCTCAAACATGAACGTGCATCAGAATCATTTGGAAGGCAAGTAAAACACATACCTTGTTAGCTTCAATCTCAATGATTTTAATTCAGTAGGCCTGGGGTAGCGCCAAAGACTCATTTCTTTTTGAGAGAGAGAGAGAAAGACAAAGTGAGTGGGGAGGGGCAGAGGGAGAAGGAGAGAATCTTATGCAGGCTCCACACATAGTGTGTAACTTGATGTAGGGCTCCATCTCATGACCCTGAGATCAAGACCTGAGCTGAAATTAAGAATCGCATGTTTAACCAACTGAGCCACCAAGGCACCCAAGACTTTGCATTTCTAATAAATTCCCTGGTGATAATGATGATGCTGATCCGGGAACCTTGCTTTGAAGACCACTAGGCCAGAAGAAAGAGACCTGATATGTATTTGATTAACTTCCCAAGTTTTCAACCTACAGGGAGTTCTTGAACAAAAGCAACAGCAAGATGGAAATACTTTGAGGGGTTTCAAGATTTTCATAAAAGAGGCATTTCAAGCAATAAGTCTTAAACCCGGAGCAGTTTTCTTTTTTTTTTTTTTTTTAATTTGTCAGAGAGAGAGAGCAGGAGCAAGCACAGGCAGACAGAGTAGCAGGCAGAGGCAGAGGGAGAAGCAGGCTCCCTGCTGAGCAAAGAGCCCGGTGTGGGACTCGATCCCAGGACACTGGGATCATGACCATGAAGGCAGC
>RCUC01152364.1:0-44261 GCA_003697995.1 Taxidea taxus jeffersonii
ACCAACACACAGCCTAGTCAATCAAGATAAATAGCTGGTATTATGAATTCACTCAGTTAATACTGGCAAGCAAATGAATACGGTTTCCACTCCAAAGTTTGATATACTACATACTTAAAATGAGAGCTTAAAGGACACATTAAAAATAATTTGTTCTTGAGAAATGCATACTGAAAGGGCATTTTGTTTTCAAGATCATTTTTAAATAGCAAAAAGTGTTTCTTACAGAGAAATCAAAGAAGAGAGGTAAGCAAAAGAAAAAGAACAAACAAAAGTCCGAATTTTTATCACACATCACTAAAAATCATGTATGAATTGAAATTTTATATGTGAAGTAACAAAGCATGCTTTTATCATTTTCATTTTAAAAATATACTTGAGAACATCTCCATGCCAACAGATAAATTTCTGCAACAGAACGTCTAACCGTTTCATAGCATTTCATTGTTTAACATCTCAGATATTTTAGTAAGTTTCTATTTTGATACAATTTTGAACAGAAAAGTTGCAAGAATAATATAAAAAAAACCTTCCTTTATATCCTTTACCCATATTAGCAATTGTTCACATTTTTCTTTATTTCTCTCTCCTTCCACCCTCCTTCTGTCCCTCTTTCCCTCTTCCCTACTATACTTTAGCACATTTATATACTTACAAATAATTGCATTTTGCTGAACTACTTGAGAATAAGTTAAGGAACCATACCTCTTTGTCCCTAAAACTATTTACTGTATTTTCTAAGAATAAACATATTATCTCTTATAAACAAATGCAATTTTGAAAATCAGACAAATTTCAATAATATAAAATTGTTGTCTAAATCATAACCTATATTTAATGTCATCAACTCTTCCAATAATTTCTTTGATGGCTATCTTTCCCTGAACCAGGATCAAAGTCAGGACCAACACTCAATTTAGTTGCCATAGATTTTTAGTTTTCTTTATTCTGGAACATGTTCTCAGCATTTTCTTGTTTCTTTTCATTGACACTTTTGAGAGTAGGAACAGTTTATAGAATGTCCCTCAACTTCAATTTGCCTGTTTGCTTGTGATCAAATTTAGACTTTATGTTGTTGGCAGGAATAATGCAGAAATAATGTGTATTGGTATATATGCATTTATAAAAAGGCACTTGATGTCATTTGTTCGAATACTGGTGACATTAGATTTGATTACTTTTTTTAGTGGTATCCTCCAGGTTTCTCCATTATAAAGTTACTGTTTCCATTTTCCATTTCTAATTAATGGACAATTTTATCAATGTGTTTTAGTATCCATACTTTCTGTATTTATTAGCTGGCATTCTACTGTAAGAAAAAGCTGTTCATATACTTTAGTTTTATAATATTGATTTAATACTAAATAAATAATACTAAACACACATTCCATGTTAGATTTTCTGGAAATAAACCTAGTATTTGTGATTTCATAAACATTTTATGTTAAATTCACAAATATTCAAATGTAAGTATAGCTGAAAAAGTATTAGAAAAAGATATCTAGGCCCCAACATAAAAATGTTCCATGAGTCTAAAAATCATCTCAGGCATTAGCCTAAGTGAAAGTATCAATAAATTTAGCAATGACATTTCTTTTAATTCTTTTTCTAAATGGTCCTTTGGGGAGCCTGGGTGTTTCAGTTGGTTAAGTGTCTGACTCTTTATTTATGGAGAGGTCTCCCCTCTCCCTCTCTATAAATAAATAAATATAGTTGCTGGGTAAAAAAAAGTCTGTATATATATATATATATATTCCCCTTGTAGGTCTAAAATCTGTTAATATTATAAAATTGAAGGAAAAAAAGTCCTATAGTGTAAGAAATATTTGTTTCAAAGAAATTCTTAGATACGTAGTGAATGTTTAATAAGTACATTAAAAAAAACTTTTCCATCTCCCTGTTTATTTGTATCAATATGGCTTATAGCCATTTTTATATTTTATTTTAATTCCAGTATAGTTAATATGCAGTGTTATATTAGTTTGATTTGTAAGAGCTCTTCATATATTTAAAACATTTATCATGCACTAAATTCCTATTTGTTTTCATCTGTTTCAGACTTTTCTATTGTGTTTCACCAATCTGTCCATTCCTATGCCAGTTAGTGTCTACTTTATTTCATAAATTTGTATGTTTTAATATTTGGATTAAAAGTCTTATCCAAACTTGAGGCAAACAATAGCCAAAGAGTATAAACAAAATTAGGCCACCCTCTTAAGAGCTTCTGAGACTCAAATATATGCAAATTAAAAACCTTCACTTTTTTATGCTTCACTTAAAGCTAAATCATTCCACTAAAACCATCAGTTATATTTCAGCACAGTAATTAAAGAGACAATCCAACTGCTTACTGAATGTGCTATATAGGTATAACATCTAATATAGCAATATTAGACATTTTTTTTTAAATTCTCTATTTATTTGAGAGAGAGAGAGCACACAGGCATGACCAGGAGGGAGGGGTAGAGGGGGAGGAAGGAGACTCCGCACTGAGCAGAAAGCCCCATGAGATGTGGGACTCAGTCCCAGGACCCTGGGATCATAACCTGGGCCCAAGGCAGAAGTTTTACCAACTGTGTCTCCCAGATACCTGGAATATTAGAAATTTTGAAGATGACATAGTGCTACATAAAGTTTTCTTATCCCAGGTCAGTATTGGTTCTAGAATCCATCTAGGTTTGAGACCACATTTTAAATTCAATTCAAGCCCGTTATGGGGAGAATATAATACACAGAAGCTGAGAGTCATCAGCTGTGGATTTCATCTGAATCATGAAAAACACAAACAAAATGCATTCTGAATGATAATCTCAATTACTTTTATTTACTGTCATTTACCCTGAGAGCTCATCTTTACCAGGAATTGCAACACCTACCTACAAGCAAATTGCAACCCAATACCTGACCATAAGTCCTGTGTCAAAAATCTAGGTACAGATGGATGAAGCTGTAACAACCAACTGTGGAGGTATTCTCCATTGACAATAGCACACACCTCACAATTAGAACATCTACTATTTTACTTCCCAAATATTCTTGTGGGTCTCTTAATATTTATTTATTTATTTTAGAGAGAGAATGAGAGCACACAAGCAGGGAAAAGAGCAGAGAGAGGAAATGTGGAGCCCAACTTGATGCTTGATCCCAAGACCTTGAGATCATGAACCCAGCCAAAACCAAGAGTCAGATGCTTAACTGACTAAGTCACTCAGGTGTCCCCCAAATATTCTTGAAGTAAAGAGAGTAATTTTTCTCTGGCCATTGTAACTGCTAAATTATCTAGCTCAGATATACAAACACAGAGTATCTTCAAATAAATCCCCTAATCCTCCCATTTGCTTATCACAGTGTTTATTTGTTCTTGTTGTTCAACAGATGTTAGTTATGTTAGCAAAGGTTGTTGTTTATTTAATCTTAGTGTTTTTAACTTGTTTTTCTTTTGACATTCTGTTCATGCACAAAAATCAATGTGGAGTTCAAATTTCACTTTGGCACTTACTTTGGCAAGATATGTATTTTCTCTGAGCCTCAAATTTGTTATAAAAATACAGATATATAAAGTTGTTATGAAGATTAACTGAAGTAACACATGGCAGGTGCCTAGAATAGTGGTTGGCATATACAGAGTGCATCAAAATGTTGGCATCTGGCACAGTTCTCCTTTTATGTGTGTTATTTTGTTTTGAGATGGGACAAAGCCAATTTTTTTTTTTTAAATAGTCATTGTCCCATTCCAAACCCATTCTCTGCAGCCAAACAGAGCTCAAATAACTGAGAATTCCTAAACAGGTCTCCAGAGTTCTTTAGTGGATAGTAGGTTGTCTGTAGTTTTTTTTACCTTGGTCTACAATGATTTAAAAAAAAAAAATCAAAGTGGCAGAAAATACTAGGTCAACATTATTTAGTTAGTTCTATTGATATTTTTAAAAGACTGATTGTTGGGACGCCTGGGTGGCTCAGTTGGTTAAGCGGCTGCCTTCGGCTCAGGTCATGATCCCAACGTCTTGGGATCGAGTCCCACATTGGGCTCCTTGCTTGGCAGGGAGCCTGCTTCTCCCTCTGCCTCTGCCTGCCTCTCTGTCTGCCTGTGCTTGTGCTCTCTCTCTCTCTAACAAATAAATAAATAAAAATCTTTAAAAAAAATAAAAAAATAGGGGCGCCTGGGTGGCTCAGTGGGTTAAAGCCTCTGCCTTCGGCTCAGGTCATGATCTCAGGGTCCTGGGATCGAGCCCCGCATCAGGCTCTCTGCTCAGCAGGGAGCCTGCTTCCCTTCCTCTCTCTCCGCCTGCCTCTCTGCCTACCTGTGATCTTTGTCTGTCAAATAAATAAATAAAATCTTTATTAAAAAAAATAAATAAATAAATAAAAAATTAAAAAAAAGACTGTTAATTTTATCACATTTCATTAAGAGTAACAAAAACCATAAGAATGGAGTAGAACCAGGAGCTGCCAGATAGCATATTCAGGAAAATGGGTAAATCTCAGCTTTTTTAAAACTATAGCTTTAATAAGAAAAAAAAAAAAAAAGGATAGAAAAAGGGACAGGGGTAGAAATATTTACCTTGCTTTTGGTAACTAAGACAGATCACACCATCAGGGGTAAAATTTACATGCTTTAGAAACTTTCTGTCTCCCCCCAGAATGAACACAGGACCCTCAACATGCAATTGGAGTCACCAAGGTGTGGACAAGGATTACTGAACTGTTGATAGAGCTCTGCCATTTAATTACTGTTTGCCCTCCACTTGTCTTTTTTTTGGGGGGGAACTGATAGTTAGACCAAGCAGTTGTTATCCATGGTCCATTAGACATCAAAAAGCCCTAATTGTTGATTTAGCTCAGTTGCAGGTTATGGGAAATAGACAGGCTCTGGCTGAGGATGTATTTATTGATTGCTTTTGTGGGACTTTAAATTTTCATTTTTATTTAGGCAATTAAAGGAGATGAGATTGGATTAATATTTTTGAGTAAGATGGCATGCCTTTCCAGTTGATGAGGATACAATCACATGCAAAACAGATATGGTCCTGACACAGGAGTTTATAGTTTGTTGAGGAGAAACATGAGAATAAAAAAATTGAAAAGGGAAACTACAGCCCAGATAGGTCCTTCAAAATAGCAGGACTTAGTGCTATGAAACTTTGTAATGAAAATGTTCCCTGTCACAGAGTAGATTTCCCTGAGGAGGACTTATTTGAGCTGGAATCTGAAGGATAAACACAAGTTCAGTAGGGAGGAGGGGATATACAGGAACGTGTTACATGCAGAAACAGAACCACGTGTGAAAGGCCCTGACACAAAGGGAGCTTAGCATCTCACAACATAGTAAGAGGAAGAATACTGTGGCTTGGAGTAGGGATAGGCTAAGATGTGCGAAGAGAGGTCACTGGGCCAGGCTGTCACTCACAGTCATCCATGCATTTTCTCATCTGTCCAATGAGTATTTATGGAGCACTAAAAAGGCTGTTTTTAAAACACTGGGACTAGAGCAGTGGATATAACCAAAAACTTCTCTGAGCAAAACAATGTCAGGTAATACAAACTACTTTCCAGAGAGTTGAATCAGGCTGAAAAGATGGATACAACAAGGTTTGTTTGTTTTTTAATTTTTTTTTAGTAAAACTGAATGTTTGATGAGGGGAAAAAAAAAAAAAAACTTACCTGAAGAAGAAGTGATATTTAATGGGGGGTGGGGGAGAGTAAGAAAGAGCTATTCATTGTGAGAACAAAGGGAAGAACATTTCACACAGAGAAACAGCTTGCGAATGACCTTAGGAAAAAAGTAACAAGCTTCAGTTACAAAGAACAGAGGAAAGACCAATGTGACTAAAGCATAATGAGCAAGAGAGAAAGTGAACTGATGTGACACTGGAGAAAGAGGTAGGAGCTAGATCACACAGGGACTTATGGACTGGGGTAAAGAACTTAGTTACATTCTCAAAGTGATAGAAAGCCTTTGAAGAGTGTGTGCCGATGGTAGGAAGAAGAGGGAATAGACAGGCAGATCACCTACTTTTATTTTTAGAACATCAGCCTGACTTCTGGATATAAAATGAATCCTGTAGGGGCAAGATCAGAAGATTAGTTATCAGGATGTTAAATCAACTGCGCTAGAGAATGAAGACTGTTTAGATTACAGTTTAGATGAACACAAGGTGATTGATCTCAGGTTGATAGGTATTCGAGAGGATCTAGTTAAAATGAAGGAAGAAAGAAGAATGATCCCAACTTTTTGTCTTGAAATGGGGCATGGATGCTAGTACTCTTGACTGAGAGGTGAAAAATAAAAGCTTTGAAGAAAACATCTGTAGTTCAAGAGTTCTGTTTTAGGCAGTTAAGTGTGAAATGCCCTTTAGACATTATAGCAAAGATGTCAGGTATGTAGTTTGATAAACAAATCTAAATTTCCAGGAAAAGGTCAAGGCTGAACATATGACCTTGAGGCTCATAAACATCAACACTATAAGAGTCCCTGATGTGAAATGGAAATATTTAAGGTAAGAGGACTCAAAATCAGGTTCTGGGTCAGGCCTAGGTCAAATTTAAGCTTCACACACTGAAAATAAGATTACACCTCCCCTAAGCCTTTCATTTGAATTATTTAAGGTTAAGCAGAGTATCCACATGAGCTTTCCTCAGACTAACTTGTTTGCATTAACAGGGTGAACACAGAGTGTAGACATCTACAATTCCCACTCCTCAACCATCAGTCTTCTACCTTAAATTCTCTACCTTGAATCAACCAGGAAAAACATATTATTATGCCTTGGTTTTTTCCCTATTATACATTCACTATTCTAGGTTCCTTCTCATGCTTACTTGCAAACTCCCATTCCAACAGTGAAAAACCTGGCTCACACATCTTCCATACATTTACTCAATATTTCAATTGGAGTATACATTTCTAGCAATATTCATAATGTTCATACCTCCATGTGAAACAACTTTATCAACTGAAGTACCGTAATATATAGTTTCCTTCTTCTTATAGATTCTGCTCAGTTCCAAAGTTACTTAGGTCAGCATCATTTTTTCCTCCATCCTTGGTGAGGTAATTTCATATATTTTTAGTACTGTTAGATCACATTATCATACTTTGCATTCCATCCTAGGATCACTTGACCTCCAAATTGATTCTTTAAAATTTGCATTAATTAATGTTAAATCTTTCTTATATGAAGTTCTATGGATTTTCACAATGAATATTGTCATATATGGACCATTGTATTTCATCATACAAAATATTTTCAATGCCCTAAACTACCCACTGTGTTCCTTATGTCCAACTCTCACCTCCTCCTAAAACCCTTGACAGCCACTGATGTTTTCACTATTTCTATTAATTTTGCCTTTCCCATATTTCATATTAGAATTATGCAATTTGTATACCTTTCATATTGACTTATTTTATTTAGCAATATGCATTTAAGTTTTACCCATGTCTTTGTGTTCTTGATAGTCATTTCTTTTAATCACTGAATAATACTCAACTGTATGGAGGGACTAAAATTTATGTACACATTCACCTCCTGAAGGGCATCTTGGATACTTTCAGTTTTTGATGGTGATATACAAACTTCCATACATAGGTTTTGGTATGGACAAAATTTTCAAATTAGTTGGATAAATATGCAGGAGAACAACTGCTACATTGTATAGTAGGGCTGTGTTTAAAAGATGAAACCCTGAAAAAAAGAAAAATGAAACCCTGGGGCTCCTGGATAGCTCACTTGGTTGAGTATTTCCCTTCAGCTCAGGTCATGATCCCAGGGTCCTGGGAAAGAGCCTCACATCAGGCCCCCTGCTCAACATGGAGCATAGCATGTTTCTCCCTTCCCTCTGCCACTCCCCCTACTTATGATCTCTTGCTCTCTCTTGGTGTCAAATAAATAAATAAAATATTAAATGAATGAATGAATGAATGAATGAATAAATAAATAAATAAATGATGTGATACTGTGTTTCAAATTGGTTGTACCCATTTTGGATTCCCAGAAGCAAAAGATAGAAGTTCCTGTTGCTCCATATCCTCATCAACAATTGGTATTATTATATTTTTGCATTTTATCCAACCTAATATGTGTGCAGTGGTATCTCATTATTGCTTTAATTCACAGTTCTTTACAGAGAAATGATGTTGAACAACTTTTCCTATGCTGATTTATCTAATTTATCTAAGTTTATTTACTTATGACTTTTAATATACTATGAAATTTATAAATGTGTTTATTTTTCACATCAAGCTTATGTGCTAGAATATAAGGCCCAGATGGTTTTCCTCTATTTTGTTCACTGAAATATCAGAAGCACAACCCTGACATACATTTCTTAATAAATGACTACAGAATGAATAAATTATGAAGTGCATTTAAAGAAGAGGAATAATGTATACTAATGAGGAACTTCAACCAATGAGGCAGAAGAAAAATAAGGATAGTTCCGCTATTACAGAAGCAAGAGAAAAAGTAAACAATTATTTGGGCTGCGGAAGAGGGTAAGACAAAGTCAATGATTAGTCCATTAGATCTGAAAGTTGGGATGCTATTAGAGATTGTAATAAGTTTCTCAACAGAGATGTGGGAATGAAAGTATTGTTTATTTTGTTGAAGTATTGTTTAAAGAATAAACAAGTAGGAAAGGAAAAAGTCTGAGACAGAACAAAAACAACTCATTCAAAGATTTTGCGTCTATGGGGAACAGAAAAATAGAGCAGTACCTGGGAACAATAAAGGCTCAAGAAATAACACACATAACAAATGCCAAGCATGGCCCTCAGCTGATAAGAATAACCAGTACAACAGAAATTGGTGGTATAGGAAAAGAGAAAATTATAGGAGTAAGTATATAGGAAGGTAAAATTCAAAACAAAAATGGAGGTGTTTTGCTTTCACAAGTGTAAGGACATTTTATACATTATTCAAAAAGGAAAAAAGAAAAAGAAAAAATGGTACAGACAGATGTAGATAGATTTGCTGGTGAGACATCAGTGAACCTTCTTTCTACATTTATTAATTATTTTACAGAAAGGACACTAACTTATAGTGAGAAATGAAGATGACAGTGGCATAGAGATATGTAGAAGACTGAAGAGAGGGAACAATAATGACAATGAGTTGTTTTGAAGAATGGAAAAGTGAACATATAGGACAAAGGTAGTCATATTTTCAAGTATAATCAAATTTCCAAGTGGAATTTATGACTGGGGATTTTAAGTGTTAAAAGTCAGTGCAATTGCACAAAGATGCAGTTGTGGTTTTGGCACAAAACTGGATTTGATCACGCAAGGACATTATTAATCTATAAGGACTGAGGCAGAAAGGAATAAATCAACCATGGTTACATTTTAAGACAATGGTATTATAATGATTGGTAGGCAACTGTTATGAAAAAATCTGTATGAGGATGTAACAAGAAATCTAATGTGTATAAGAGATAATGACAATATGAGGGACATGATGATTAGTGAAAACAGGAGTCGATAGATAAGATGTCTTCACTTAGCTGTATAATTTCTGCACTGGAATTTACTAGAGAAAATCAACTAGTAGGACAGGAGTTGATGACAGATATTTTGAAAGGAGAGAAATTAGTGTTTCAATCACGGTTATAGATGGCTGAGGAGTGGTAGAATAAATGATTATTGTAGCTCTGATATAAGAACTAAGAGACAAAACCATTGCTAGTTCAATTATCAATAATGGTGACAGGATTCCAGTGAAGATAAGAGGAAGACAAGTGCTAAAATGATTAAATAATCAATTAAGGGGTATGACTAGAGTTAGGCAGTTGACAGCAACAGAGATGAAAAAGTTTAATTGTCTGGAATCCTAAGGAGACTAGGAAGAGGAAGAATAATTTGGAAATAATAATAGAAAGCAAGGAAAATGTACACAGTTAAAGAAAGAATGGGTTCTATTCTAGTTGCCTAAACTGTCCATGGTATGTCACTTAGGTGTGTCCAGGAGGACCAGAACTTGAGACTTTACCTGCTCATAGCAAGATGATATGGCACTCCCCATGAGGTATTATGTCACCAGGAGTAGCAGGCCTGGCACTGACCCTCAACTGACAGCTTGGTAGTTTTAGGAGTGAGATCAGGAGAAAGATATAAAATTACCCTTGTTGGGGCACCTGGGTTACTCAGGCAGTTAAGCAGCCAACTCTTGGTATTGGCTCAGGTCATTATCTCACGGTCTTCAGACTGAGCCCCATGTGTGGTTCCAGGCTCAGCAAGGAGACTGCATCAAATTCTCTCTTTCTCCCTTCCCTTCCGCCCCTCACTCTGCTCCTCACTCTGCTCATGCACATGATCTCTCTCACTTTAAAAACAAATAAATAAAATCTTTTTTTTTTCAAAGATCGTTATCTTCTCTAAAAAAATTATGTGAAACACTCATTTAGGGAGTTCATCTTCACCAAAAAACAGCAAAGGGGACATGAAAAGAATTAAATTAAAAAAAAAAAACACCTTAAATCATCTAGCTGAAATATTAGTTATTTATGAGAAGAGTTAAGAGTTATTGAAAGGAAATTATTTAGAAGGTTCCCACTATACTCCAAGGAGAGATGGCAGTCAACTAGATCAGTGTGGTGCTTTGGAGAAAGGAAGCAGACCTCTACCAATCATAGCTTAAGAAGGATTGAACCATATTTTCTTAAGTTTGAAAAATTTTAGGAGCTTTCCCAGAGGACTGAAATAAATTAGATAAGGTTATACATCTCTATGTGTATAGTATAACTATATACACAATCACAAATGCAATGTAAACATACATATAACATTTTTCATATATCAAAATATTATTTAAGAGAAAATGTTATTATTAACAAGGTACTCAGTATACTTGCCTTTCATGTATAAAGGGCAATAGTTGAATTAGGCACTATCATGTTTCTCAAATTCATTCTCTTTAAGAATTATTTCATGGTACTGATCTTTTTTCTTTTTATTTCAAAACAAAATAGGTCATTAGCTTGGATTTATAAACTTTCTTATGTGGACCATAATTTTTATGCTACTTCATTTTATTTCATGATATTATATATAAATAGCTATGTAAGCCAGATATAAATTAAACCAGATCAGATTAATTCTGCTTCTGCTTTGTTTTAAATTGAAACTTACTATATAAAAATTGCATCACTTAAATTTTCAATAGTTTTGATCATGGCTACCATTTAATTTCTTTCACAATGCTTAAATTAATTAAATGTAAAGTCTACTTCTGTGGATCATATGAAAGAACTGTATATTCACCTTGTCAATATCTTAAAGATATTTTGGTAGTAATGAGTTTTCAAAAAGCAACAAAACTCATTCAGTAAATATATTTCCTTTTTGTGATGTGTACATATGAACTGTTTGTCTTCAAACCTCATAGTAACACATCAGGAAACAAAGGCCTGAGAGAGAAAAATTTTGAAATATATAAAGGGAATTTAATGATAAATGAAGAAAATGTTGGCAATTCAATTCAAGATCTCAACAATTCCTATCTGGAAAAATATGCCTGGTATAAGACCTTATTGTCATAGGAAAGTTATAATTACTCTTAAATATGGAAGTAGAGTGCTCTCAATATGGTTGTGACTTTGTGATCTAAAATACAAGAAAACCACCAGCAATATAGGTTATTTTCCTCAGAATAAAGAATTTTTGGTGAATAAATTTCTTTCCCAGAAGTTTCATTCCCACAAGGGCAAATATGAGGACAATCTTGATTAGCAATGGCAAAAAGCCCATCAGATAAAAGGACCAACTGAAATTACCAAAGCAACAAAGAAATGGAAAATAAGACAGTGTTTTTTTTTAATAGATATTACTTAAGTGAATTACTAAGGCATGCCCTGTCTACATTATACAGACACAACATGCACAAAATTTCCATGGAGCATTCTTGTTATGAAATACTATATAGGCTTTTTAAACACTGTTGTAAAAGATACAAATATTTCTATGTAAATTGGTAAGTGAGAAAAAGCAAATTTCAAAAAGAATATGTAGTATAATATTAAAAAAATAAAGACAAGATTATATACAGCATACTGTGTGTCAGTGTCAGTTACCACAATTTATTACCTCTCAGCCCCACAGCCACCCATCATTGACCCTGTTGTCGCAATGGAGCTGGATGTTATAAATATCTTTGCATTGCCAATAGAGGTGCTGAAGGGACACTGTAAAATAAAAGGCACTTCTCTTGCTGATTTGAATGTGTTTTTTCTTGATTTTCTCTTGTCAGACTCAGTAGCCAGCAACCCACAGGACCTTCAGTGATGCTCCCCTTCCAATAGTGTATAAGTCTTGGTCTGCCATCTGGGAACCAGCTCAATCCCAGAATAAGCCAACAAACTTCTTCACTGTTGAGTAGACTGAAGCCTTTCCTACTTCAATGGAATCTGAACCCAATCCTAAGAAAGAGTGGAGGGGAGGGGGGCACTTTCAATTTTATGCCTTCCTTGGTTACCTTCCATCAGCTCTAGTCTCTTCTTTAGAATTCTCTTTTGTCCCCTCTTTGAAGTTAATCTTCCATAAATATTTAATTAATCTTTATAGTAAGCCTTCTCTATTCAGTCTCTCCTGACTGGACCATTATTTACACACACACACACACACACACACACACACACAGGATTAGAAAATTATATTTGAAATAATTAGCAGTGATTATTTCTGGATGCTTGGCTTTGAGTGCTCTTTATTTTCTTCTGTATATTTTCTGTATTGTCTAAATTCTCTACAACAAATATACATTACTTTTGAAATCTGAAAATATACAACATTAAGTAGGCATTAGAAAACTCTCCTAAGCTAAGAAAATAAGAATATATACAGTATATATAAACAATATTGGGAATCTAAATTTTTAAAAAATGCTTATGTCGGGAGATTCTTTTTTTAATCATCCAGTCTTATACTGTATTCTCTAAAAGGCTTAAAATGAATTTACAAAGGAGTAAACACAATGAAATGAATTCAACGAAAAATGTCAGACACTTACGATATCGCAATTGTTATTATAAACTAATTGCTTTTGCAGACAAGAAAAAAGAAGTGGAATTACTTTTAAAAACTTGTCCTAGATAAAAATTGCTCTATTCAGTGCCCTTTAAATGGGAAGTGACAGAGTATAAACCGACCAGACAGTACAGTGGATGCATTATCAGTGTGCTGACATGGCCTCCTTTGCCTGTTCTCTCTGATTTAATGTCATCAGACACAAGGTGATTTAGAACATTCTTAGTAATAATGGAAAGGCTGAAAGCAGATGTGTAGATATTTTTAATGCATTTTTCCTCCCCTTAGGTTCATTCTTTAGTTAGGGTTATGCTGTGGAGACAATGAGTATATTGCAGAATACAATGAAAATGAATAGCAAAAGCAGATTGTATTGACAGGAAAAAATCTTTTTATTTTTTCAAAAGTGGATTATCATCCAGTAAAAGTAAAAAAAAAAAAAGCATGCATGCATGTGTGTGCTTGTTTTTTCTATCAGAGTTTTAAAAAATTTACAATTTCTCAAGTGCCTCTAAAATAAAAGAATGACTAAGTTACCAGAGGACTGGTCATATTCCAGTTTTCAGTAAGATGCTTAAAATATTTATTAATTTATACCCTTCTTTTACTACGTATGCCAAACAAACAAAAAGTGTTCTAAATACTAGAGATTATTATAAGATTGTTTTAAGTATCTTCAGGTCATCTGTTTTCTTCTAAGTCAATGTCCTCAAGGGTCTTCATATATAAGACAAAACTGATATTTTTCTCCATTACTATAATCAGATTTTCAAACTTTACCTAAAATTTCTTAAGGCTTGTATGCAGGGCAAGTTAACACATCTAAATATTTATTTAAATTTACTTTTATAACAGCATATATTATCACAGAGCTCTATCAAGCTGTCCTTACCTTTCTTATCTGTGCAAACTCAAGAGTATCACTAAACATACTAAATCACCCTTGATCATCCATAACTTTACAAATAAGATGTAACTATGCAACAAAATTGGCTCTTTGAGAGCAATGATAATATATTACTTGTTTATCTATGTTTTCCCAAGGATTTCTGCTACACAAGTTTGCCTTTAGCTGTATCACAGCCCCTCCACATACATGGCACCTTGACTTTCACACCAGCAAGCACACTAACTTGAAATTCATATGAACTTCTATTTTTTTTTTTTTATTATTATCCTTGAATAGCCAGGTCAGACGCAGCTCCAGCAGGATCTGAAATAGTCCTGGACAATATAGGAAGGGCATGAAAAGTTCTGTTCCTTCTTTCTGGGATGGTCTCAAATTCACCCTTCACTCTTAGCCTAGTATCCTAAATGCCTAAAGCCAGAGCAAGTCTACTTCTTGATTTCTTCATCCTCTTGGGAAGTTTGCTTTTTAAATTCTTCATCTTATTGCTTACCAGTAGCTGGACCTGTCAACTTATCAGAGTCAGACTGGGATAGAATTCTTCCTTCAGCTGCAATTATTTAAGCTCCATTTAATTCCCTCCAACATCCTAAAACACCCATCTACCAAAGGGGGAGAGCTGCCTGCAGCTATCTTGGAGAGACTCTTCATTTTACAACTTATATTCCATTATATTATTTTCAGATAATCATTATCAAAGACCTATTTTCATACTCTGACACTTCAGTCTTTTGCTGTTCAACTTGCTATATTTCCTTATTTTCTTTTTGAGATGAGTCCAAAGTGACAGGGTCTGAATGATCTTTAACATCTATGGTTTTGTACCTGCTTACATATGCCTATAAAATCCAATTTAGTTCTTTTACTTGAAAAACTTGAAATCTCCATCATTACACATCTTCTATCAATTATCTCTAAACCATTACTTCTGCTTCAATAAGTTACCTTTTATGATTCACAATTTATGGCTCATTTATTCATGTTGAAGTCTAAAACTTTCTTCCTTGGAAACTTTTCTTAACCTTGGATGTTCTTTGATGTTCTCTGATGCATCCTTAATCACATGTGTGGTAAACACTGTTGAATGCTCAACACAGTGCTAAGACAGGGTTTCTCAAGTTGGCTATGCATTAGAAAGAGCTGGAAAGAGAACATAATTCTGTGCCTGAGCCACACATCAAGAGATTATACTTTAATCTGTGGTGGAGCCAGGTATAGGTGATTTTAACACTGCATTTGCACCTCCTCATCCATCCGTTCCCTGAAGATGATTTGAATATACAGTCAGGGAAGAGAGCTATCTGGCTAGATCATATAAAATAGAACAAAATGTGAGAGGTATAGTTTCTTCTTCGTGGCCATGTAACATAAAGAGACCCAACAAAGAAACACAAAATTAAAGCACAATTAAATGTAAACTGTTTTGAACTTCATATAGACTCCAGGCAGAGCTGCGTGCCAGAGACAGAGATGCTTGGTCAAAGGCTGGGTGAGCTCAGAGCACAGCCAGAGGTCAGGGAGACAGGAGTGTCTGAGCACTTTTCTCTGAGGGTGCACTGAGAAGTGGAGCCCTGAGCTCTCGGCTCCTCTGGGCCAGAGATTGGGAGGCCACCATTTTTATTCCCATCCTCCGGAACTCTACCAAAAGTGTTCATGGAACAAAAGCTCCCAAAAGTGAACCCGAGCAGATTACTTAGCCTGGCCCCTAGTAAGGGCGGTGCAATTCTGCCTCCGACAAAGACACTTGAGAATCACTATAACAGGCCTCTCCTCCAGAAGATCAACAAGAACATCCAGCCAAGCCCAAGTTCACTTACCAAGGAGAACAGTGGAATTCCAGAGGAGGAGAAAGCAAAGCATGGAATTCATGGCTTTCTCCCCATGATTCCTTAGTTTTGCAGTTAATTAATTTTTTTAATTTTATTTTTTTTCTTCTGTGAATTTTTTTAACTTTTACCCTTTCCTCTTTTAATGTTTTTTAACTAGTTTATCTAGTTTATCTTAACAAAACCTTTCATAAAAAAATAATAATCTTTTTTTGAACCTTCATTATTATAGTCATATTTTATTATTCATTGTATCTAACTTTATTTTTTGTATACCCATAGGGTTTACTCTTCTAAAAAATTTGGGGTACAACTTCTTCTAATAGATCAAAATATACCCTAAATCTAGCTCTGGGCTATACTAGTCTCCAGCCTGAGCAAATTCTCTCCACTTTCTTTTTCTTTATTCTCCGAACCAACTTACTTTATCAACTCCTTTTTTAGAAATTTTAAAAAAAAATTTTCATCTTTATAGGCATATTCCATCCCTTCATTGTGTTTACCCCTATATATGTTTTTCATTCTTTAAAATGTAGGGACTTAGTTTCTTCTAAGAGACCAAATACTCCCAAAATTAAGTGGGTGATCTGTTCTAGTCACCAGTCTAATATATATTCTTTATTTTTGTATTTTTTCTTTACTTGCTTTCTTCTTTTAATTTTTTTCCCTGAACTTCTTTTTATCCCCTTTCCCCACCCACCCATGATTTGGGGGGGTCTCTTCTGATTTGGTTAAAGCATATTTTCCTGGGGTCTTTGCCATCTTTTTAGTATTTTATTTGCTCCTTCATATATCCTTATCTGGGCAAAATGACAAGGCAGAAAAACTCCCACAAAAAAAAAACAAGAGGCAGTAATGAAGGCTAGGGACCTAATCAATATGGACATTGGTAATATGACATATCTAGAGTTCAGAATGACGATTCTCAAGGTGCTAGCTGGGCTCAAAAAGGCATGGAAGATATTAGAGAAACTCTGTCCGGAGAAATAAAAGCCCTTTCTGGAGAAATAAAAGAACTAACATCTAACCAAGCTGAAATCAAAAAAGCTATTAATGAGGTGCAACCAAAATGGAGGTTCTTACTACTAGGATAAAAGGTAGAAGAGAGAATTAGTGGTATAAAAGACCAAATGACAGAGAATAAAGAAGCTGAGCAAAAGAGAGACAAACAACTACTGGACCACGAGGGGAGAATCTGAGAGATAAGTGACACCATAAGACAAAACAACATTAGAATACTTGGGATTCCAGAAGAAGAAGAAAGAGAAAGGGGAGCAGAAGGTATACTGGAGAGAATTATTGTTGAGAATTTCCCTAATATGGCAAAGGGAACAAGCATCAAAATCTAGGAGGTGAAAAGAACAAATTTGTAAGTCTTAGCAACAAAGAGAAAATCCTGAAAGCAGCCCAGGACAAGAAGTCTGTAATATACAATGGTAAAAATATTAGATTGGCAGTGGACTTATCCACAGAGACCTGGCAGGCCAGAAAGAACTGGCATGATATATTCAGAGCACTAAATGAGAAAAACACGCAGCCAAGAATACTATATCCAGCTAGGCTGTCACTGAAAACAGAAGGAGAGATAAAAAGCTTCCAGGACAAACAAAAACTGAAAGAGTTTGCAAACACCAAACCAGCTCTACAGGAAATATTAATAGCATCCCTCTAAGCAAAGACAGACCCTAAAAGTAATAGATCAGAAAGAAACAGAGATAATATACAGTAACAGCCACCTTACAGGCAATACAATGGCACTAAATTCATATCTCTCAATAGTTACCCTGAATGTAAATGGGCTAAATGCCCCAATCAAAAGACACAGGGTTTCAGAATGGATAAAAAACCAAAACCCATCAATATGCTGCCTACAAGAAACTCATTTTAGATCCGAAGACACCTCCACATTGAAAGTGAGGGGGTGGAAAACAATTTACCATGCTAATGGACATCAGAAGAAAGTTGGGTGGCAATCCTTATATCAGATCAATTAGATTTTCAGCCAAAGACTATAATAAGAGATGAGGAAGGACACTATATCATACTCAAAGGGTCTGTCCAACAAGAAGATCTAACAATTTTAAATATCTATGCCCCTAACATGGGAGCAGCCAACTATATAAACCAATTAATAACAAAATCAAAGAAACACATCAACAATAATACAATAATAGTAGGGGACTTTAACACTCCCCTCACCAAAATGGACAGATCATCCAAGCAAAAGATCAACAAGGAAATAAAGGTCTTAAATGACACATTGGACCAGATGGACATCACAGATATATTCAGAACATTCCATCCCAAAGCAACAGAATACGCATTCTTCTCTAGTGCACATGGAACATTCTCCAGAATAGATCACATCCTGGGTCATAAATCAGGTCTCCACTGGTATCAAAAGATTGGGATCATTCCCTGCATATTTTCAGATTTTAGAGCATCCTTCTAAAGAATGAATGGATCAACCAGGAAATTAAAGAAGAATTGAAACAATTCATGGAAACAAATGACAATGAAAACACAAAATCTGTGGGGGCACAGCAAAGGCAGTCCTGAGAGGAAAATAAGTAGCAATACAAGCCTTTCTCAAGAAATAAGAAAGGTCTCAAATACACAACCTAATGCTACACCTAACGGAGCTGGAGAAAGAACAACAAAGAAAGCCTAAACCCAGCAGAAGAGAAATCATAAAGATCAGAGCAGAAATCAATGAAATAGAAACCAAAAAACAATAGAACAAATCAACAAAACTAGGAGCTGGTCCTTTGAAAGAATTAGTAAGATTGATAAACCCCTGGCCAAACTTATCAAAAAGAAAAGAGAAAAGACCCAGATAAATAAAATCATGAATGAAAGAGAAGAGATCACAACCAACACCAAAGAAATAAACAATTATAAGAACATACAATGAGCAACTCTACACCAACAAATTTGACAATCTGAAAGAAATGGATGCATTCCTAGAGACATATAAACTACCACAACTGAACCAAGAAGAAATAAAAAACCTGAAGACCTATAACCAGTAAGGAGATTGAAACAGTCATCAAAAATCTCCAAACAAACAAAAGCCCAGGGCCAGACGGCTTCCCAAGGGAATTCTACCAAACATTTAAAGAAGAATTAATTCCTATTCTCCTGAAACTCTTCCAAAAAATAGAAATGGAAGGAAAACTTCCAAACTCATTTTATGAGGCCAGCATTACCTTGATCCCAAAACCAGACAAGGATCCCATCAAAAAAGAGAACTACAGACCAATATCCTTGATGAACACAGATGCGAAAATTCTCACCAAAATACTAGCCAATAGGATCCAACAGTACATTAAAAGGATTGTTCACCATGACCAAGTGGGATTTATTCCAGCACTGCAAGGTTGGTTCAACATCCACAAATCAATGAATGTGATACAATACATTAATAAAAGAAAGAACAAGAACCTTATGATACTCTCAATAGATGCTGAAAAAGCATTTGACAAAGTACAGCATCCCTTCCTGATCAAAACTCTTCAAAGTTTAGGGATAGAGGGAATATACCTCAATATTATCAAAGCCATCTATGAAAAACCCACTACAAATATCATTCTCAATGGAGAAAAACTGAGAGCTTTTCCTCTAAGGTCAGGAATGGGGCAGGGATGTCTATTATCACCACGGCCATTCAACATAGTACTAGAAGTCCTAGCTCATCAATCAGACAACAAAAAGAAATTAAAAGCATCCAAATCAGCAAAGAAGAAGTCAAACTGTCACTCTTTGCAGATGATATGAAACTATATGTGGAAAACCCAAAAGACTCTACTCCAAAACTGATAGAACTTGTACAGAATACAGTAAAGTGTCAGGATATAAAATCAATGCACAGAAGTCAGTTGCATTTCTTTACACCAACAAAAAGACAGAAGAAAGAGAAATTAAGGAGTCAATCCCATTTACAATTACACCCCAAACCATAAGATACCTAGGAGTAAGCCTAACCAAAGACGCAAAGAATCTATACTCAGAAAACTATAAAATACTCACGAAAGAAATTGAGGAAGACACAAAGAAATGGAAAAATGTTCCAGGCTCCTGGATTGGAAGAACAAATATTGTGAAAATGTCTATGCTACCTAAAGCAATCTACACATTTAATGCAATCCCACAGTAATTTCTTTCTAGGAACATCACCAAAGTCAAGGGAAGCAAGGTCAAAAATCAACTATTGGGATTTCATCAAGATCAAAAGCTTTTGCACAGCAAAGGAAACAGTTAACAAAACCAAAAGATAACTGACAGAGTGGGAGAAGATATTTGCAAATGACATATGAGATAAAGGGCTAGTATCCAAAATCTCTAAAGAACTTACAAACTCAACACCCAAAGAACAAATAATCCAATCAAGAAATGGACAGAAGACATGAAAAGACATTTCTGCAAGGAAGACATCCAGATGGCCAACAGACACATGTAAAAGTGCTCAATGTCACTTGGCATCAGGGAAATACAAATCAAAACCACGGTGAGATACCATCTCACACCAGTCAGAATGGCTAAAATTAACCAGTCAGGAAATGACAGATGTGGGTGAGGATGCAGAGAAAGGAGAACCCTCCTACACTGTTGGTGGGAATGCAAGCTGGTGCAGCCACTCTGGAAAACAGAATGGAGGTTCCTCAAAAAGTTGAAAATAGAGCTACCCTATGACCCAGCAATGGCACTAATGGGTCTTTACCCTAAAAATACAAACGTAGTGATCTGAAGGGGCATGTGTACCTGAATGTTTATAGCAGCAATGTCCACAATAGCCAAACTATGGAAAGAACCTAGATGTCCATCAATAGATGAATGGATAAAGAAAGAGGGTTTTTTATAAAAATATATATATATATATATATATATATATATATATATATATACAATGGAATACTATGCAGCCATCAAAAGAAATGACATCTTGCCATTTGCGATGATGTGGATGGAACTTGAGGGTATTATGCTTAGCGAAATAAGCCAATCGGAGAAAGACAACTATCATATGATCTCCCTGATATGAGGAAGTGGAGATGCAACGTGGTGGGGTTTGGGGGTAGGAAAAGAATAAATGAAACAAGATGGGATCGGGAGGGAGACAAACCATAAGAGACTCTTAATCTCACAAAACAAACTGAGGGTTGCTGGGGGGAGGGGGGTCAAGAGAGGGTGGTGTCGTTATGGACTTTGGGGAGGGTATGTGCTACGGTGAGTGCTGTGAAGTGTGTAAACCTGGTGAATCACAGACCTGTACCCTGAGGCTAATAATACATTATATGTTTATAAAAAAATTAAAAAAAGAAAGGACTTCCTAAAAGAGATACTATATCAGATATCATAATTGAATTAATAAACAGAAATAATAGTAAATGGATGAAGTAATGGTAGAAATAAAAATAATAACTATGAAATAAAAATCATTAATATAGCAATATATATTTAGATAGATTAAGTACACATATATTTCAAAAACCAGAAATACCAAACTCAGTGACAAGTTTTTTTACCTTTTTAGATAGGACTGAGCACTAAAAGAGATACTAGTGAATTTTATTATAATATATTTAGCACTATTTAACTTTTTAAACCATTTGTATAAAATACTGTGGAAAGTAATAAAATTGGTTTAAAATATAATTATCAAAAACATAAAATATTATGGATTTTGTATGAAAATTATGAAAAAAAATTAAAAGGTAATGATGCAATATGGAAGGGAACAAAAAATTAGCTTGGGAGATGCATTCAAGGAAGAGAAGGGCAAAAAAAAAGGAGGAAGTGATAACTTGTCTTACAAGCTTTAGAAAATCTGATATAGACTATACAAGACTTTTTAAGATACTGGGTGGAAGGAAGGATGATTCATTCAGAGAAATGAAGATAATGATACCTGAAATAATTCATGACAAAACTAAAATAGCACCATTTAATTCATATCAGAAGCAGATACAGCAGTGCAATAAATACAGACAGTGGGCTGCGTAACAGTTGTGGCAAACTTACACAAAATTCAGAGGGGAATGAAAAACAGAATGAGAATGAAAAATGATATTAACTACTGTCAGGAAGAAGTTACAGCTTCTGGTCTGGGATTATGTCATTTCTTTTATGAGTGATGCCACAGGGGAGGAAATAAGCAGATAACCTGGTGTAGTCTTTTTATCAACTGCACCTCTGGGAAAATAAACTAATGCTATTTACTAGAAGGAAGAAACCTTATCTCTGAATTGCCCTTAACATGATCTTCCTGACTAAGAATTCCCTATAGTAAATAGTCCTCAAGATCTATAAGGCTTGTTTCCCTGGGGAGATGCACAATTCTATGGTTAAAAATGGAGATGATTCAAAATGTAAATCCTCCCACTGTGGGAGATGATACTATGAGCCTTACCTATGAATCATGTTTATTACTCTGGAACAAGGTACATGTCCAATGTAAGAAAACAGGCTCTGAGAAACTATCCTTGGTATCTCAGAATTCTGCTTTGAGCTTTTTGGTTTCTCAAACCCTTGACAGTAGTTATTAAAGCTTAAGGTTGGGTGAGATCTCTGATCCATGTGAGTGTGATTTTATAATAATATATGTGTGTTAACTCAGCTATGAATGACCTAAAATAGAGAAAGGTAGCCGAATTTCAAGTTAGTTGAACCTCAAGATGATAACTGAACAGCTGGCAGAAAATACATGTTTTATAACACTTCTGAAAATAAAGTTGGACTCTACAAAGTTCATTGTATTCCAGTATATATTGTTTATATGTTTATATAAACAGTATATATGTTTATATCCATTATTCCATTTCCATCTCTACACACACAAAGACACATACACACATAGACACACACTCAAACCCACAAACTGGATTAGATATACAGAGATGATAAAGATACAGACAAAGATATATAGGTATAGATATATAGAGTAACTCACATGTTACATTTGAGAAAACTAAACTCAAATGCTCAGGCTACTTGTACTTGGATTGCTTCATTAGAACTGAAAAGATAATCTGTGCCTCTGATTTAAATTCTTGGTTTAAAAGCCATTATCTTCAGGATTTAGGCAATAGTTCAGTTCCATTCCATTCTACAATAAGTAATTTGATTATTCTTTTTGGTTTATTTATTTATTGAAAAGATTCAGTTATGACAACCTCTAGTTTTCTCTTTCCATTAGTTGATTAATAGGATCTAAATAATTTGGGGTATTGAGTAATCATTTATTAATTCTGGCCATAGAGAATAAAAAAATGAAGACCTAAGCCACTCTTGATTCTTAAGTTTTTAAAGGGTAATATATGATAAACTATCAAAGGTTTTTGTTTGGTTAGTTGTTTTGTTGTTGTTTGTTTATATTTTGTGTTTGTTTTATTTTGTTGTGTGTTTGTCTTTTTTAGGATGATATTGTAAAGAGACCCTTTGTCCTTCCAGGACAAAGGAAACAAATACAGGTAAACATATTGCCCTTAATGCTTCCTCACAGTCAATCACAGAATATGGGTGACTATGGTTTTATGTTAGAAGTAGAAAAACTTAGAAATGGCAAGTTTTGAATTATAGATATGTGAAATATTTTTTAGTTGTGCTATTACTGGCACTGAGCAGATTCTTAGACTATGCAAAACATCTTGTAACTAATAAAATATAAAATTCTGTCCAGGGGCACCTGGGTGGCTCAGTGGGTTAAAGCCTCTGCCTTCAGCTCAGGTCATGATCCCAGGGTCCTGGGATGGAGCCCCACATCAGGCTCTCTGTTCAGCAGGGAGCCTGCTTCCCCCCCCCTCTCTCTCTACCTGCCTCTCTGCCTACTTGTGATCTCTGTCAAATAAATAAATAAAATATTTAAGAAAAATAAAATAAAATTCTGTCCATATGATGTTTTCTTTTTACTTCAGGACTCCAAAAGCACTATAAACACTTAGAGAATGGGTTCTAACAGCCCAAACAGCTAACTTGTCAAAAACCAAAACAGTATTAATTTTAGGAGCCACCAGATATATTATCAATTTCATTTTAAATAAGGGAAATGATGCACATAGGAATTGCATAATTTGCTATGATACATAGAAATGAAGATGTGGGGCACCTGGCTGGCTCAGTCAGTTAAGCACCCAACTCTTGATTTCAGCTCAGGTCATGATCTCAGGGTTGTGAGACAGAGGTATAGACCCATCTCGGGCACCACACTGAGCTTGGAGCCTGCTTTACATTCTCTCTTTTCCTCTTCCTCTGCCCTTCTTCCACCTCCCCACTTGTGCTCTATCTCACTCTTTCTTTAAAAAAAAAAAAAAAAGCAAAGCAAAGAAATGAAGACGTAGTTTCAACCAGAAATGTTTGATTCAAAAGTCCTTTCTTCATGTATCTTCCCACATCTGTCCCCACAATACCTGCTCCTTTACTTAGTGAGTTACATTTTGAAATGTCTTGGGGGTAGAAAAGTGAACACAAAACTAACCTAATTAGGGGAAAGTCTGCAACATCAAAATTGTTATCATTGCTTTCATGGGTATATGCAAGTTTTTAATGAGTAAATCAATCTGAGAGACTGATTTTCAGACCAAAATACCTTGTATGAGCCAATCATTATTAATATATATATATATATATATATGTTAAGTGATTTGATAGATTTCAAATCAACATAAGCCAAATATTCTATTCTATTAACAAGTTCTTACTGGGAACCTCTTATCATATGTTAGCTACTGAGATAAGTTTCTTAGATTCCACTCTCTGAACTCTACCAAACCATGTGAATCTTGAAAAGAAATCCTGGGACCTCTGTTTACTGGTCTGTTATTTATTTTTTATGTTTACCATTTCCATAAATAGTAGAGAATTGATCCTATTACATACATTAAAATAGAACTATAAAATAGAGATGAGTTACACTGAATTTTGCAGTTACTTGATTTTATTTGGTACTGCAAAAAGTTCACAAAATATATCACCCACTTTGCATGGACAACTCTTAATAATATTTCAAGTCTTAGCCTAAATATCAATTTCTCCATGATATTTATCATCATAAATATCACTTCTCATTAGATACCAAAGCCTCCTGTTATCAAGTTTCGTAACACTCTGTATGTTCCTTTACAACATTTATCATAGTGTAATTATTTAGGGGTTTTTTTGGCGTATGTATTCAATTCCTATTTCTTCCAATTGACATGCCATCCATGGGAGCAGGAACTTTATATCTCCTGTTAATGGCTAGTTTCTGACACACTGCTTAGCTGAGAAAAAAAATACTAATTCGGTTATATTTGCTGAAGAACTGAATAATTTGCAATATTCCTGAAGCACAACCTTGAATCATATGTACTGAGAGACTAGTAAGTGGGTCGCTTCTAGCTGTCTCTTCAGGATCGAGACTTTAATTCAGCTTTGCCACTTATGTTTTGTGCATGATTCAATTTAATGACTCAAACAAGTTTATAAGGGAAATGTCACTTTTTTTTTAGAGTTGTGCATACTGAAAATTTTATATCTAATAGTTGTATACACAAAGTTCAGATTTCACCAAGTTTATTCAAGGGCCCCCTTTGAATATAAAGGATGTATCTGTACTTCAAAAATATGTCCTCTGTTGAGTATATCAGTTATCATTCAGTAAAGTGATCTAAATTGCCAGAGACTTTGATGTTCCTGACTGGGGAGGCTTGCTCTTTGTACATGAGTACATGCACAGACACACAGACACACACACACACATTTCTAACATAGAGTTGTGATTATCTTTTGAGTGCTTATTTATAGGAAATGAAATCTTCTTTCTGGAACATTTCATCTCCTATAAATCTCAGACAAAAAGCCATTTTTATTAGCTTATACTAGTTTAAGTCAGTTCAACTAACATTTTAGTCACAAAAATGAAACACCTTTGGTCCTTCTGAAGCCCACAATTTAGTATCTATCAGTCTACTCTAAATTAACAAGTTCAACTCAGGCAGGTTGTGATAAATGTTCTGATACAGGTACAATTCATGTATCTCATTTAACAATTTATGTTAATATGCTAACATTTAGCATGGGAAAAAATCAACTATTTCTTCTTGTCTCCCTTCCTCCCTCCCTTCCTTTTTTTTTTTCCAGGTAAGAAGAGGTAAGAGAAGATAAGACTGGGATGATCTGTTATGTTCATATTATAAAAAGTCAAAAGTAGCCCTGTGGAGTTTAAATATTCCTGAAATTTTAAAAATATTTCCTAAACACTATGTACTGGACACTATTCTGTACATTCAAATGATAAATAAGTTTTGTTCCATGTCTTCTTAGAGCCTATCATCAAACATTGTGGTAAATAGATGAATAAATCATGGATTAACTTATATACATATAAATATATATATATATATATATATATATATAGAGAGAGAGAGAGAGAGAGAGAGAGAGAGAGGATAGAGGGTAAAATAAAGCTTTACAAAAGTGATTGACCCTAATATTAGTTTAAAGGATAACTAAGGTTTACTAGCAGAATGAGAGCAGGAAGATAATTTCAAAAGAAATAACATGATAATAACATGAGATGAGTTGGAGATTAATCCTCATTGTCTCCACTAACAAGTAACGTGGAAATAGAGCTTTCTTGTTATATGTTTTTTTTAATTTATTTTAAGATTTATTTATTTATTTGAGAGAGAGAGAGAGCACAAGCAGGGGGAGGAACAGAGGGAGAGGGAGAAGCATTCTCCCCACTGAGCAGGGAGCTAGACGCAGGGCACAATCCCAGGACCCCTTGATTATACCTGAGCTGAAGGCAGACATTTAACCAACGGGCCACCCAGGAGCCCCGTGGTTTTAAGGAACTTACTGAAGGGCAAAATGAACTTGGCTAAGATGTTTCTGAGTCCTAGTGACCAAGAGGCAAGTATTTGAGTTCTTCAAAGAAAAGGGAAACAATAATAGAACTCCCATATCAAAATGTCTACTATGATTTATGCATCATTTGAAACACTTCACACTTATTAACTCATTCAATTCTCATAAAATGTTTGTCACCCCCTGTTTACTGATTAGAAGATAAAAGTTTAGAGACAATAAGTGATGTGTACAATATCATACAAGTAGGCACTGAAGAATGGGTAATACAATCCCAGGTATTATGGCTCCAGAGCTTGTGCTCTAATATATGGAACCAGGCCTTAGAAAAGGTAAAATTCTAAAAACAAAATAAGGAGTTCCATTTTGAATATGTTGATTCTGAGATACCCCTGGGGTAAATCCATGTGGAACTGTTCACTTATTTGGGATTTTGTGTCTGAAATGAGAAAGACATCGAAGGCCTCATAATATAGACATTGAAGTCATCAAATGAGTCATAAACATTTCATATGATCACAGATAAATTCAAAATGCTAGAGCACTGAGAAATACCTTCTTTTAAGGAGACAACAATGAAGGAAAGGTAATGAAAAAGGGTCACAGAGCTAGAAAAATACTCAGAGTACATGATCATGAATGAGAAGGTAAGTGTTAAAAAGAGTGCAGCTTGTCATGATTTAATTAAAACCTTCACAAACTTTTTTTTAAAAGATTTTATTTATTTATTTGACAGACAGAGATCACAAGTAGGCAGAGATGCAGGCAGAGAGAAAGAGGAGGAAACAGGCTCCCCGCTGAGCAGGGGAGCCCAATGTGGGGCTCGATCCCAGGACCCTGAGATGATGACCTGAGCAGAAGGCAGAAGCTTTAACCCACTGAGGCACCCAGGCGCCCCCATTCATAAACTTTTTATGCACTGACTATATATCATAGATTCCTAAACATTTAAATAAAATTTTATCATGTTTTCTGTACATTAATGGATGTTGCAAATGAAATGCTGACCTTCATCCCTATAAGTAATAATAATGGGTGGGTTTGTAACAATGGTTAATAGCTCTTCCCTCAATGTTTCATTTGTCCTTTTATTTAATATTATTAAACTTTATGAACTCTTGCAAAAATGAAGTAATTAATCTTTATAACATCCTCTGCAGGTAGTTAGATAGCTTCATTATGATAAAGGGAAGAGAGTACGTATACTGGTTAAATGCATATTGCAGTATCAGCACCTTAGCATTTCTGATAATCTTTTCAACCCACAAGGATAATTATGTTTTTCTTTTTATAATCTCCTTCAAATATCTGAATGATCCACTTATTCTTACTTTTATTTATTCTCTTTGCAGTGTTCTGAATGTTGTAAGAAAAATCTACAAGTATAAAGGAAATTTATCTTTTTAAAAATAATTTAAGTTGGATTTAATAACTTGATAACTTAATTCTTCATTTAAAATCTTTCTATTTCCTCATAACTTATATTTTATCCTTAAACTGTATATCATTATAAAATGTGTATATTCAAAAACTTGTAAAAAATTTTTAAAAGGACTTTAAAATAATCTGAGTGGCTCTTATTTTCATTTAATATGTTATAAAATCTACTTTATTAACTTTAGAATTTCAGGCCAAAATTAAAAGAAAATGAGCTCTAGTGTTAAGATTCTTAATCTGCATTTTTTTTTCTTGATCAATGTTTTCTAATATAAGGGAAATTATTAAATTTCTTCTGGTTGTGTCTGCCCATTGTTTAATATTATTAAAAAATCATTTCTTTTTTTTATCAGATTCAATTCTTTGACCTTTTGTTTATTCACAAATCCCTGTGTTTGTGCTGCATTTCCCAAATACCATCATTAGTCATTCCCTCCAGATAATTAAAGATTGATATGCATACTATGTCAGCCGCCTTTGAATATATAGAAACTCTATCATTCCTCATCTTATATACAAAAATATTGTGTATGCCTTTGGCAAATGGCTTAGTAAAATATAGGTACACATTGCTTGTATGACTTTCCACATCTGTAAGTGTAGTAACCTTATCAGTAAAGCAGATGAGTTTAGACTGGTCTTTTTCTTGAGTGTCCATATTGCCTCCTACAACCCGGCTCCAAACCAAGAATATATTTTTTTAATGATTATGACCTTTGGGTTTCTTAAAATTCATATTATGCTTACAACATTTTACAACTGTGGCTTATGTAGCTTATGGTTAAAGAATAGATGTTTCCTCTCAAAAATATATAGAATTACTAAGGTGCCTGGGTGGCTCAGCTAGTTAAGCATTCAACTCTTGATCTCAGCTCAGGTCTTAATCTCAGGTCATGAGTTTAAACCCTGCACTTGGCTCCAAAATAGGTGTGGAGACGACTTTAAAAAAAAGATACATAGAATTATTAATATTTTCCTTCTTCCTATCAATAGAGGAGACAATTGTTTTCTTCTTTCACAGATTAGTACAAGGGCCCAAAAGGACCACTTAGGGAGCTTGTTATGTGTCCCCCACTGTCTGAAGTTACAATTGACTAAAGTCAGACTCAACCCTGGGGAGTGTGTGACCATTTGCCTGAGACAGCTGATCCAAGAGAAAGAGATGCATTGGGAGCACACTGCTCTTCCTCTGATGGTAAGGGTGAGGACACCCACTTAAAGTCACTTCATAAAAGACCCCTACTTGGGGGGCTCTGGGGCTCCAACAGAGAAAGCCTATGCAAGCAGACCTCACAGAATGAAGTACAAACAAGAATAGCTTTGTGGTGTCCTAACTCACAATCTGCAGCTCTCAGAATGAGAAATGGCATTACAAGCCTCCCAGCCCATACTACAAAAAGTGCTCATGAATATTCCCTGGGGAAGTCTCTAAGAAATCATGAAAAGTATTCTTCAACAGACTGAACTTTAAACATCTTCCACGCACTGACACCTAAAGGTGATAGCAGTAATCAAACACAGAGGCATATGTCCTTCCCCTTATTTTTCTCTCCTCTGAACACCAACCCTAGACAGGTCAGAAACCAAAGTAAGCTGGGGAAAAGAAATACAAAAGCATGATGGAGAAATAGAGGTGAAGTGTCCCATGATCCCTTACAGCATTGCAGCCTTCCCAGAGTAAACTGGGGAAAGGAAAGAAAAGATGTGACTTGTAACAAATATGTTTTACATGTTGATAATTACCCTGGACAGTAAGAATAGTCTTGATGCAAAGTGTCTGAAGGGTTTTTTTATTATCCAAGAGTGATGAGAAAAAGTATGCTAACCTGCCTAACATTTTATTCAAGGGGAAAGAAAAGAGTTCTTCACAAAGCAGTTTTAAAGAGGGAGTGGGAAGAAGTAATAACATTTTTTTGTTGTTTGAACTTAATTACTGAGTACAGCTCAGACCATTAAAATGATCAATTTTTTAAAAAATATTTTCCCCTTTATTATTTGAAGTGGGCCAAATAACAAGTAGTAAGTCAGAGGTCTTGGTAAAGATTCACAAGAAATCCAAGTTCAAGTCCCCAAATGTCTAGGGGTCAGAAATCTAATGATGAGTGCTATGAGTCTTTCTCTACCAACTTATTTAATAATATTCTTCATTTCTGTCTGCTCCAGAGAGAAAAATATGCCTAACTTCTTACCTCCTTTTCTGGAGTTTTCATGGTCAGTTTCCTCTCTGTGCCTCCAAGATAACATGCATCAGCTCCCTGATAAAGTCACCCTTGATTCTCCAGAGCATTCCTAGGCAGAATCTGTGTCCAGAACCTGTGAGCTACAGGCTCTGTCCTAGACCTTTCCAACTTTGCCCAAGGTTCTGATGGGATTCTGGCTAAATATACAGGCTGGAACCTTTATCATTATTATGCCAATCAACTATACAACTGAGTTTTTAAATCAAAGTACAAATATACTCCAGTACAATATGATCTAATTCATGGGCCCCAAGAATGTTGCTCTATATTTTCTGATGATAATAGTACATCAGGTTTCATTTAAGCTGTTTGAACATATGTTACTAAGAAAGTCAATTGTTAAATCCTAACATGAGATATGTGTTTTCTGGAATAGCTCTATTACATCTATGAAACTTTTATTTGGAGATCAATAACTTAAGAATTAATTATTAATATCTTCAAATTGTTTTAATTTCTGTTTTCTCAAATTCAGACTTT
Source organism: Taxidea taxus jeffersonii (assembly GCA_003697995.1). NCBI lineage: Eukaryota > Metazoa > Chordata > Mammalia > Carnivora > Mustelidae > Taxidea > Taxidea taxus. The sequence goes on from RCUC01152364.1 coordinate 30,754, forward strand.
CTTGGGAATCTAACAATGGCTCACCCGCTTCACTTCAAAGGTCACAGAGAAGTGATCTTGGTTGCAGCTCACCAGTTTCTAAAAGACTCCAGCATCTAAATTATTTCTGGAAAGAAATATAAAGGTTCCTCTCTGTGTCTTCTGCAAACTCAGAGGCAAACTAGTGCATAATTATAAACTCCCAACAGAAGAGGATTGGTTAATTTTATCCTCAAGCTATAGTCTAAAAGAAAATTCTATTCTGTAGCAGCTGTAAGGACTCTTGAAAGTATATAAAGTCATCCTTATTCTTAGTGCAGCTGGGATGAATTCAAGCTCTGCCCTCAGCCTTGAAAATCCAAAACTCACCCAGGATTGGTCAGGAAAAGATTTTGTATCTTTTTGAGAATTCTGCATAAGAAGGCAATTCAAAACAGAAATCTATACATACTTAAGAATATGTAAAATAAGCAGTGCATACTACTCAAATTTTACTTAAGCATCCTGTATTGTATGGTATTTTACTGCTTCCTGCATGAAAGTAAGTTTATTATAATTGACCACTAATATGGTATCCAGTGACCATGAATCCCCATGATTTCATTTTATGTTTTCAGCACCACCTCCAGCTCAAAATTTCATCCAAGAGTCAGCTCAGTCTGAGATAGAATCTGCATAAATAATAACAAAATAATCATTTCCTCTGCTACACTATGAACACTTTTTAGAACAATTTATTAATGCAATGTTTTCAAACTCTCCATGCTGAAGATACAAGGATTTTTGTTTGTTTTGTTTTGTCTTAATTTCTAATCTGTAGCAAAAAATAAAAGTGAACTATCAGAAATACTAAAAGGATAAAACATTAGATTGTCATTTTTACCAAAAAATTACTCTATTATTGTATTCAATTTTTTACATGTTCATTTTTCATTCCTATACTTCTTGCATACCAGTCACATTTCTAGATGAATACTGGTCGTCAGACCACACTATGAGTACTACTCTAACAAAGACTGCTTAGAGGTAAACTAAGGGAGACAACAACTTCTCCTATGCATAACACTGAGGAACTAAAACGTCAGGTATTCATAGTACTATAAAAATTCGATATGTAATATTTTGTTTTGATAGACAGTCTTATCTCATTTCCCTAGATTCACTAGAAATTATTTTATATGGGAAATGGAAGATCATTTTATATCAAAATTAGTTCCTATATTTGTAATTAAATGCATTAAAATGCATTAAATGCATTAAAAACAAGCTCATTATATGAGATTTTATTTACTCACATAATGCTATGTTATATATGCCCTTGTTATACCTGCTCCCTCTGCCTGGAGTTCCTTTTCTTCAATTCACACTGCAAATTTAAAACCAGAAAACTCTAAAAAATCCAGTTCAGTGCCAATGTCTTCATGAAACTGTCCCAGATTTCAATAGCTGAAAATGGTCTTTCTCTGCTTCCAAAACTCTCTCCCCAGTCTTCTTTCATGGCATACAACTGAGAGTTGTGTCATGTGTGTGATATTTTCACTTCCAAAAACATGTGCTCCGTTCAGGGGAAGTCTGTATATTATCCAGGTACCCATTTATTACATGATTTTTTCCCTCACAACTCCTTATTCTTTTGATTCTCTACTCTCACCATATTTAGTAATTTAATGTTTGAATTACTTTTTTAATCTGTGTGCTGAAATAAACTATAAACTTTGTGGCACCAAGAACCTCACCTAACTTCCTTAGCTCTCCATCTCTGATGAATTTAACAATAACAATACAATTTATGTCAGGAATTATTGTAGGCCATTAGGCCAACAATGCAATGAGGAAGTATTATTATTATCCCCATTTGCTGATGAGAAAACTAAAGCACTCCTTTTAAATAACTTACCCAAGGTATGATGGTTACTTTACTAATTAAGTGTCTGAGAGTGACTGATACTTTAGTAGTACATTTTCAGAGAATGTAATATTTATTAGCCTTGTATCTTATTTACTTCTAATGACAGGTATGTAATATATGAAAAATACATATTTATGAATAAATGAATCATTTCAAAGAAAGTTACCTATTACTGTTACCTTCTAATTAAGGTAACTTGTATTTCCAAAGACATGGATTTTTTTCAGGACACAAGTTACAATATGATATTTTGTAAAAAATTTACTATTGCATTTTTGGGAAAACAAATCAACTGTTGCCAATTAACATATCTTTAATATATTTAATAAGCAACATTTTGTGGTTCATAAAGAACTAAATAGTTTTTAAAAAGCTGCATATCAATTTGTAGTAAAGTAGTACCAATACAATAAGATTTTATTTTTTTAAGATTTTATTTATTTGATAGAAAGAAAACGAGTGGGATGTAGAGGCAGAGGGAGAAGCAGACTCTCTGCTGAACAGAGAGGAGCACCATGTGGGGCTCAATCCCAGGACCCCGAGATCATGACCTGAGTCAAAGGCAGATGCTTAACCAACTGAGCCACCCAGGCACCCCATAATAAGATTCTATAAATGGACTTTTGTTGGCTGTTTCATTGAATATATCAGTTAAATTAGCACTATGGAAAATTCAGCTGAGCAAAACTTTTGAAAAATAAAAACTGTAAGAAATAAAGTATAGTTTAAGAGCCTTTGACACAGTTTAATAATTAGTAATAATAGAAAAGTAATGTAATAAGTTGTTTATGAGTAGAACAGCACTTAATGAAGACTAAAAATAAGTTGTATAAAGAATCTAAATACAGTTTAATGAAGTACATCATTCAGTATCTCTGAAATAGGAATTAGAGTTTTTATTAATAGATCAGAGCCAATTGCTATCAATAGCCTTAAGTGGAAAAAAAAAGACTTCTTGTCACAATAGCATTTAACTATGAGTACTGGAAAGTTTTCCCAGATGTCATTCAAGAAAAGGTACCGTGTTCTCAGAAAGAATAATGAAATCCAGAGATGTTCACTGCCACTTCAGGCTCAGTTTGAAGATTTATACTCTGGGGTCATTTATATGTTGCCAGAGAGAAAGGCAGGAGAGTCACGAACAATTGAAGTGAATGAGATATTATCATTAATATGAGTGAGATTAATGTTGAAAACATCATCAGCAGTTTCTTCCCCGGTTCAGAATGGTGCAGATTGGATTTTACTCCAGAAAGTGAAGGGCAAACAAGACAAAAATAGTGGCTATTTAGGAGAAAAAAAAGGGAGGCAACAGATCAAGGCATCTAATATAAGTGTAATTTCACATGAGACAAAACATGACTGGGTAAATTGTGAAGATAATATTTGTAGAATCTTACAGCTTTTCTCTTAAGGTTATCAAGAATACAAACACACACACACACACACACACACACAAGGCAAACAGGAAATACTAAACATTCTATTTTCTTCTCTTTGGTTTCTCTCTATAATATTTATCCAAAATTAGAAAACATAGTAACTGGAAAATTAAGCAATAAAACCTAATCTTGAAAATTAGGCAATTATTGTTTCAATTTTATTGACTTGTAATGAGACGTCTTTTAATATTGTTCTTCAGAGTCTGATTTGCATGGAAGAAATACACTGCCAAAAGCAGACCATTGTCTAAGCTTCACATGATTCTTCTAGTTGAGGAAAAGTGGCAGGGTCCTGTGGCTTCTTCTCAGGCCCTCAATTTATCACAGAGATTAATTTAATAAACAGATATATACTTCATTATCTGTGTAGAAAACAGTTGGTAAGGTGTTTTATAGGAAAGTTTGACTAAAAACCTATCAGGTTAGTGACTTAGCAGTAGATCAGATGTTTTACTTTCAAGACTTTATCTCTGTTTTCAGATAAAAAACTCAGACTACAATAAAATTGGTAGCCTTTATGAGTCTGGGATCAGAGAAGGTGCTCTTTTCTCTTTCTGGCATTGTTGTCTCCTTGAACTACAAAGAAGTATTTGTAAAACAGAATTATAGTCCTCTAACTTGGAGGCAACTAGTCGTAAATTATCAGGTAATAATTAGCAAGCCAGTCTGGATCAACCCATGTCAAGAAATATGGAATATCTTTCAAGATGCTGGACAAGGAAGAGCATTCAGAGACAACGAAAAATAATTTGGGGGCACCTGGGTGGCTCAGTGGGTTAAGGCCTCTGTCTTCGGCTCGGGTCATGATCCCAGGGTCCTGGGATCGAGCCCCGCATCGGGCTCTCTGCTCGGTGGGGAGCCTGCTTCCCTCTCTCTCTGCCTGTTTCTCTGCCTACTTGGGATCTCTCTCTCTGTCAAATAAATAAATAAATAAATAAAATCTTCAAAAAAAAAAATTTGTTTACTGATCTTTTAATTAAACGTAGTTGGGTAGTAATCAACAAGTCTATCTATCAATTACCTTTTAGAATTCATTATAAAAGATATATCAAATAAACAGGAAATTGTCTTTTCAAGTGCATTAAACACAGGTCAACAACTTTATTATAATAATGAAATATATTATTATTGACCAATTAAAAGGGTGCCCAGTAATTATTCTAATAAGACAGCTTATAAAAACAGAAGCTCATAAATATGATTAAATTATTCACTGGAAATAAAATCATTCAAAATTGAGAAGCTATTAAAAAAAAAAAAAAAACAACTCCAGGGGCACTTGGGTAGCTCAGTGGGTTGAAGCCTCTGCCTTCAGCTCAGGTCATGATCCCAGGGTCCTGGGATCGAGCCCCGCATCAGGCTCTCTGCTTGGCGGGGAGCCTGCATCCTCCTCTCTCTCTGCCTGCCTCTCTGTCTACTTGTGATCTCTGTCAAATAAATAAATAAAATCTTTAAAAAAAAGGGGGGGGGTATGTAGCAATACATGCTTTAAAAAAAAAAAAACTCGAAATGAAATCCTTTAAAACTTTGTGAGAGACAAATATGCATACATGTCAAATTAAGCAATATGTAAGAAACTTATTCTCAAAAAGATAAATAGAATTTATAAACAACAGATGGTCAAATGACCATAATAATAGATTAGAATGGCCAAGCACTAAATCTTCAATAAGGCAAATAGGTTTCAACTGTATTAATACTTTATTGCATGATATTTTTGTAATGTTTTTCAAAGTAAAACATGGATACACTTAGTACTAAAATTTTTAAAAAGTAATGTGAAAACAAAAGATTAAAATATATTATCTCAAAATACAAAATAACATATCAAAGGTACACTTAAACAGAAAAATCTACAAAATTTTGATCAGGGTGATGAAAAACAATACATTTGTGAAATAAGTAAACATTTAGATCATTTAAGGATTAGATACCACAGGTGTTGAATGGATTAGTGACTGTATTTTATTATTATTATTAAGATTATGGTTATTACTATTCTTTTTAAATGTTCTGAGATTTTTATACTGATGCAAATTCTTAAACTTTGGTCTGGCCACTATGCCATCATGTAATTTTGTTCTTGGAACAAGGTAATGTGATTTTACTTCTTTAGAGCTGCTAATTTATATTCTTCCAAAGAATAAGCAAACAAAAATCTGGAAAATAAATGGCAAGCCTAGTAATATCAATAAAGACAATTTTCTGCAACATTTTGTTAATTCATTGGTTCATCAAAAAATTTTTGAAAGCCATCTAAAAATCTGGCACTAGGTTATTTGCTTGGGATATAGTTATAAACAAACTATATACAAAACATGGTCTTAGGGCATATAACTAAATGTTGGACTAACATGGTAATGTGGATGGCCCAAATGATGAGTTATACATGAGCAATTACAGAAAATAACAGTGGAAATAAGATGAGTAAATGATTGAGCTCTTATTACATAATGAAGTTGAGACTGGTCACATGGCCTTAAGGAAATGAAAAGGCATTGGGAAGGAACTGATAGTATATACTTCAAAAAATATGGAATTACTTTTAATAAAATTATATAATCTTCATTTTTATTAATACATTGCAACAAATTAAGTAATGTTGATAAAGCATGAAGATTGTTATCAGATGTTTGCATCATTATAGGCCAGTTGATGACAGCTAATATTCTACAGACTGAGGATTTATAATGGGCACTTCCACATTATTCAGTACTCATTCCCCTACTGATGGAGTTAATAAGTAATAAATAACAATAGACAGTGGACTTTGGAGTAAAGTCCAAATAGCAAATAATACTAATAAAATAAATAAAACATAAACATCAATATAAATTAAATCATAAGAGTAAAGTTTACTAACTATATGCCATTGGGTAGTACATTCAATGTAAAACCTACAATGTTGTTATTTTCTAAATCAGTGTTCTTTAAATAAAAGATTTGTAAACTGGAATTTATATCAGGATTTTCAAAGGAGTGGGTGAGTGAGTTCTAAGCAAATCACCTTATGGATTTTAAACTTACTAACTAAACTTTCTAAAACCGATCTGCTTAAGAATGTGCCAACAACTCCTGGAGCTAACGGGCTAACGTTTTTCCATCTCACTTTTCACAGGCTACCTTCTCCCAAGTCCACAAAACAATGTAGTTACTCAAATACTCCTGAATCTTACTTAGGGTTGTTGCATTGCTTCAGGGTGTGAAAACATCTGGATGCTTATTACAGGAATATTGTGTATACACACATTTTTCACTTCCAAAAAACATAAAAAGGAATAGTAGATTCTTTTCCTATGAAGAATATAATATAGTCAATTGTTATAAGGTATCATTTGTCAAAGGAAGAAATATACACCTAAGAAACTTGAGAGGATAAAGAAAATAAGGTCAGGAAGATGATATAAATATATAGTACTGTAATACCTCTTCTTATTCTTGTTACATTTATCCAATATCTTCATCATATAATTTATAACTATTTTGGTTTTTGTTTTTCACTTTAAAATATTCTTCTCAGAGTCCTCAGCTTGTTTTGTTTTGGACTTCATATTGCCTGGGTCCACTTTATACATGCTTATATTATATTCCTTGGTTTGGCACAGAGGTTTTTAGATCACAATTCTTTGAAACTCACTGAGTTTTTTTCTTTTTCCTTTTTTTTTTTTTATTTTGAAAGCTGTTTCAGTTAGATATTAGTATGCTAAAAAGCAAACAAACAAGACTACCGCAAATTTAAAGGCTTAAAAAAACAGCCATTCTAAATTACTTCCCAGATTCTGTATGTCATTAATTTGGGCAGGGCTGAGTTGTTTTGTTGCTATGGCAGAGACTGAGATCACTCATTGTATTTGGCAGATAGATGGGCTGGTCTAAACAATCTAAGGGGGCTTCATTCATATGCCTGGAGACAGATAGAAGGCTGTGCTTGCCTGATTTCCTGACTAGGATAAAAGGACTTTGTACATGGTAGCTGACTTTCCCCAAGGTTAGAGTCCTGAGTAAATCAGCTGAGAGCTGTATCACCTTTTCTTTTATTTATTGTATTTTTTGTATGGCCTTTTATGACCTAACCTCAGAAGTAATATAGCATTAAACCTGCCATACTCTGTTGGTTAAAGCATTCACAAACTCCCCTAGTTTTGAGAAGAGATATAGACCTTATAAATCAAATGGGAAAAAATTAGAATGCCTTTTTATTTTTTTAAAGATTTTATTTATTCATTTGACAGAGATCACAAGTAGGCAGAGAGGCAGGCAGAGTGGGTGGGGGAAGCAGGCTCCCTGCTGAGCAGAGAGCCCAATGGGGGGTTTGATTCCAGGACCCTGGGATATGACCTGAGCTGAAAGCAGAGGCTTAACCCACTGAGCCACCCAGGTGCCCCTAGAATGCCTTTTTAAAAACAGTATTGTTGGAGCCCCTGGGTGGCTCAAGAGGTTAAACATCTGCATTCAGCTCAGATGGCCCTGGGATCCAGCCTCATGTCAGACTCCCTGCTCAGCAGGAGCCTGCTTCTCCCTCTCCTCCCTGCTTGTGCTCTCTCGCTATCTCTGTCACTATCTGCCTCTCTTTCAAACAAAATAATAAGATCTTAAAAAAAAGAAGTATTGTTTGGGTAAAAGAAAATTATATGCAGATCAGCAATCTTTCTCAATTCAGTTTCTTTTTCCTGTTCAAACTGAATGCAAAGAGAACTATTAGTGTACATTATTTTAGAAACACTTAATTACTATGTATTACTGTCACAACTGTATAAAAATATTTTACCTAAATATCTGAACTCTAATTGGCATATGAACATAGGAAAATGTCTAGAATTAATTTATCTGAAAAAGAAGATATACTCTCTCTGATATACCTGATCCACTGAAATAAAATAATAATCATCAATACCTTTGTCCACCAATTAGGCTCCTGACATATACCTACACTGTGTGAGGTACTACAGATTATATAAAGACAGAAAAGCAATTTTTCTTTTTTTTTTCTGTCTTTTTAATTTTTTTTTCTATCTTTTTTCTCTATGAACTTACTTTCAGGTGACAGGTGTACCCTAACCTAAACTCCTATCTAAAAACACTTGACTATAGATCTGGGTTTATGGAGAAGGAATAACAGGTAAGTTCTAAATGCGGGCTTATCTGTTTGTGCTCATTTGCTTTAGGAAACAGAACCTTTTGCCGCCAACAGAAAAAAAAAAAAGTTAGAAGAGTCAATACTGTAAGAGGAAAAAAATTATTTAATTTGCACAATTGCCGAACTACTTTTGGGAAAGAATTTAAAGTATGTGAGGCAGAGACTTCCTACAGAGAAGAAAAAATATATAGAAAGGAAAGTAGAGTCTCAGACAGCTTTTGGGAACTCATAAATTTGCCTGGAGCATTGAGCAAGAAAACATGTAATGAGTTGCTAATTTTATGTTTCAGGTAAAAGTTACAAAAGGAGCTTTTGAAGGGAAATCAATGTGAATAAAATCATCATGGAAAAATTAGCTCTTTTACATAAACACCTCCCAGTATTGCCTCAAAAATTAGGAGACAGGTCAAGATGAACAAAATTGTTTGATTTCTTTAAAAAGGAAAATCTCTTTAAGATATACAGCTCAAAAACTATGGATAAGAATAATAAATTTTTTCTTCATGTTTGTCCTATTACAGAATAGGGTAAAATAACCTTTAATAGGATGTATATTTTAATATTTCGACTAATAATCTAAACTATTACTCATTATTCAACCCATGTCATTTATTTCCAGAGAAAAAAGTAACCAATGCAAATTGAATAGAAATACATATTACCTATAAAATCATGTAACATTTCAAAAGGTTACTCAATAAATTGTTAATTTTAATCTCTAGGTCAATTTCTTATCTTAAATATATACACATAAAAATATTACTGAAATGCAGATTCCCAACTATAACCCAGCTCCCTATTTTATGGAACATAAATTACATGCAGTCATAACTGCCCACAATGTAATACAGATGTCACAATTTAATCAAAATTTGGTCCTATAATATACATAAGTTTATGCAAAGATGTTTCTATATATGTGTATGTCATATGTATGTAGACTATATAATAAATGTATATAAGTGACTCTGGTTTTTTATTTGGTAGAGGAATTATAGCAGAGTCACAGCATTAACTTCCACTTATTCACTTCTCTGCTAATCTTTACTTTTTAAAAAGAGATTAGTATTAAGCATTAATTATATTTGCATTTAGAAAAAATATGACTTTAAAATATTCATATTCTCTGATTCATCCCATATTCTTATTGTATTTTTTCTAAATCACAAATTCATTTAAAAGATTTTCATTCATACATTATACCTAATAGCAGGAAGCTTAACTCCAATAAACATTAAATTGTTAAATTAGTGTTATACCTATTAAAATGTTTAAGGAATATTTTAAAACATAATAAAATCTCTAGAATATAATGCTAAATAAAAATAATACTACAAATATATAAAAATGATGTCCTTTTATATAAATTCAGTTATTTTTTCCCCGCAAATATGTCCTGAGCATTTTATATTGTCATGGTTGTGTGAGATGCCTCTATGAACTAAACAAAGATCTCTGCCTTTGTAGAACTTCTGCTTTGATGGGTAGAGAAACATAAATAATAGCAATATGTAAATTATATATTATGTTAGAAAGTCATAATGCTCTGGGGCAAAAAGAAAAAAAGTAGAATAGGAATAGGACACCGAAAAGGCTGCAGATTTAAGTAAAAATTATCACTATAGCCCACAATAAAGTGAAGATTTGATCAGGTGAATGTGTGAAGTGGTTTACTGGGAAAAGTTTTAGGGGAAGAGGCAACAGCTACAGTAAAGATTTGTTTGTCTCAACTGTTTGAGGAGTAATCAATGAAATCCATGAGAACACTAAGGGGGCAAGGATGACAGAGAGATAAAAGAGTACCAGATATTATCAGTCTTTGATCCTGGGTAACATGGCTTCTACTCTGAGTAAGATGAGAAATTTGCAAAGGCTGGAACTGAGGAGTAATGCGATCTTATCTTCTGAACTTAGACAGGCTAAATTGGGTGATTCCTTTACTGGTCCACTCATGAGTGTGCAGTCAGCTCCTGGCCCAGCTGGAGTGGTGGAGGTGGTTACATTGCTCAGCTTAAGTGGCTTATTTGTATTCCTCATGTTCTCTAGTTCTCCAGCAGGCTGTCCTATTTATTCGTGTGTCACGCTATGGTCCCAAAAAGCAGCAAGAAGAAGGTCCAAGGCCTCTTAAAGCATAGTTTAGAACTCACATAACTTCATTTTCTACCATTTTCTGTTGGTCAAATCACACTAGTCACAATGACAATCCAAATTCAAGGGGTGAGTCCACCTTTTGTTGAGCTGGGAAGCAAACTGTGACATCTGTAATCTAACACTCTGTGCTCTAAGCACACTACTTAACAATCTTCCCACAAATATGTTCGAAATATGCTCACCCTTATTTCAAGACCCTGGAGGTCTCACTCAATAATGGTATTAGTCTTGCAATGCAGGCTCTTGCAATCTAAACTGGATACAGATGCAGCTCTGTCTCATCTTTATCCAGTAACATATGAACATGTGTGTGTATAGACACACACATGTGCGTGCACACACACACATGTATGTATGTATGTATATGCATATATATACATATATATATATATATATATCCCACACATCTAAATAAAATACTGATACAAGGAAGGATAACTGCAATAGATATTCCATTAATTTTTACCAAATTCAAATTGAAAGTTCAGTTGTAAAGAGTGAGTCTAAGTTGGAAATGTATATATATTTATATAGGTGAATAATTTGGGGAGCAGACATAAAGATTTGGGCCAAGGGAGCAACATGTGGACAGTACTAGATAAGGGGTGCCTATGTGGCTCAGACAGTTAAGCACCTGTCTTCAGCTCCAGTCATGATCCAGGGTCCTGGGATTGAGCCCCACATCAGGCTCCCTGCCCCTCCCCCTCCTCGTGCTCTCTCTCTCTCTCTCTCTCTCTCTGTGTCTCTCAAACAAATAAATAAAATCTTAAAAATAAAAAAAAGAAAAGTCCTAGAGGTGAAAGTTCTATGTTCTAAAGTCATGAAAGGGGGAAATAGCAAGAAACAAAAGAAAGTACTAGATTACTAAATAAGAAGACCTTGAATGAAGTTGCATAGAGAGTTGTTATAAGATGTAGATCATATATGGTGTAGATCATAAAAATGACATGAAGAGAGTTAATTGTGTTTAAGAAGATAATTATGGTTACAAAGCAAAAATCCGTGAAGATTTGCAAGTCAAGAGATAGCAAAATCATTATGAAGGCTTTTGTACTAATTAACCTAAATTAAGGCTTAGATGATTAACCTAAACTAAGAAAGTGGTGATAAGAACAGACTACAAGTGTATATAATCAAAGACTCAAAGACATACTAGGTGCAAGACTGACATAAGTTGGTGATTGATAAAACATTACAGATGAGGCTGAATATGCAGGCCTTTCTCTTTCAGATTTTTAACTTGAATCAAATTAAAAGAATTGTTTATTGAGAGAGGAATGCATAACAAAAAATCTTTTGGGAGAACAGTGACAGATTTAATATTAGATATGTTGAGCTGTAAGATGCCTGAAGAGACTTAGAGAGATGTGTCTAGGATATAATCAGATATTTAAGTCAGTAAAACATTGGGGTGATAATCAGGCGATGGCCTTATCTCCAGTTTAGACACTGTCTGGGGCCAGGAAATCACTTATATGTAATGGGCAGAATATAGAAAGCGAGAAAAAAATTACTTTGAAGATTGCTGGGGTGCCTGGGTGGCTCAGTGGGTTGGGGCCGCTGCCTTCGGCTCGGGTCATGATCCCAGGGTCTTGGGATGGAGCCCCGTATCGGGCTCTGTGCTCTGCGGACAGCCTGCTTCCTCCTCTCTCTCTCTGCCTCTCTGCCTACTTGCGATCTCCATCTATCAAATAAATAAATAAATAAAATCTTTAAAAAAAAAACAAACTTTGAAGATTGCTGATACTTAAGGGCTGGGAAAGGAGAAAAGGTATAATAATGGCAGCTATAACAAGCCACCACAATTGATGAAGTTCAACAACAACATGTGGATCTTGCCATGCATCACACTACAAGAAATTAGGAGTTCTATTAAAATACAAGCCAGTGTGCCCCCAGAGCCCACATTCTTTACAAACTGTCATGTGGATTTTCATAAGTTGGGTCCTTTACAGAATAAGAAAATAGAAGAAAACCTTATCACCATTTTGTTGTTTTGTTTTTAAGATTTTATTTATTTATTTGACAGAGATCACAAGTAGGCAGAGTGGCAGGCAGAGAGGGGCGGGGGGAGGGGGAAGCCGGCTTCCTGCTGAGCAGAGAGCCTAACATGGGGCTTGATCCCAGGACCCTGAGGGATCATGATCTGAGCGGAAGGCAGAGGCTTAACCCACTGAGCCACCCAGGAGCCCCCCCCTTATCACCATTTGTATACCTCAGAGAAATCATGCTTTTTTCTTTACTCTCAATCATTTAAAATACTAGAGAAAATAGTATAGGGCACTATCTTGACCAAGACCATATAAAAACAATTCAACTGCTAAGAGTCACTCATTTACAAAAGATTTTTATTACTAATTATCTGACAACCTAAACAAGTCTAAAATTTTGTACTTAGTATTAGATATTAATAAAATAATTTCTCCTGTGCCCTGTCCCCAACTCCCCTGGCTTCTTGTTGAATTTCTAATACAAAGAACCTGGATGTAAAGCTCCAGTATCTGAAAAGGAATTTGTTGTAGATAAAATGACTGTAGATAAGATAAGTGGGCATTTTTTAGTCTAGTGAGCTTATTTTCAGGAGCCTCATACATATATACTATGTTTAGCTTTTATATTTCAATAAGCTCTTTAATTTTCTTAATGTGATTGTGTTAAAACAATATTTTCTTGGTTCTTTATCAAAACCCAAAACTTCTGATTTTCCCACCTTAGGAAGTGATCAAAATGATACAGTGGCCATTGATGTGCATTTCTGCACTTAATTTAACAGCTCTGATTGGAATTTTCCCCTAAAAAGGAACTCTATCTCACAGACTATATTTCTCCCAGTTCCATCAATAAACCCAGAGTTCAGTGTGGCCATCTGCAATCTGACTAGAGCTCCTAA
>RCUC01152365.1:0-20762 GCA_003697995.1 Taxidea taxus jeffersonii
GATGCGGGGCCAGGAGGACCCTGGGTTCATGACCTGAGCCGAAGACAGAGGCTTTAACCTCCTTGGCCACCCAGGTGCCCCAATAATGACCTTTTGTATAGGTGAACTGTGGCCAGAAACACATTACTCAGCTATTGTAGTTAGACATGATTCTAAGAGGCCAAGTTAAAAATGCTGTTTCCAAGAAATATGTATTCACAGACATAAAATTTCAAATAGTACAGGGGCTCCTGGCTGGCTCAGTTGGTAGAGTGTGTGACTCTTGATCTAGCTTGTAATTTCAAGCTCCACATTGGGCATAGAGATTGCTTAAAATTAAAATCTTTGATAATAATGATAAATTTTAAAAATAAAATTTTAATTAATAGAGAAATATGATGCAAATGTCTTGCAGTACCATTCTCTAAAGATAAAAGCTCTATTAGAGTTTTTATATGAATTAATGTTATCATTTTATTTTTATTATTTTTTAAAGATCTTATTTATTTGTCAGAGAAAGAGAAAGAGAGAGAGGGCAAGCGCACAAGCTGAGGGAGCAGCAGGCAGAGGGAGAAACAGGCTTCCTGCTGAACAAGGAGCCCGCAGCAGGACTTGACCCCAGGACCCTGGGATCATGACTTGAGCTGAAGGCAGATGCGTAACTGACTTAACCACCCAGGCATCCTTAATGTTATTATTTTAATTGTGCTTCCAGTTTAGAAAATTTAGGCCTTTTAAAATATACTATTCTCGCAATTTGCTTTTTAAAAGATTTAATGAAATCTTAGGTTTTTCCATGTTTATAAATAATAGGGTGTGTTTTTTTTTTTTAAACGATTTTATTTATTGATTTGAGAGAATACGAGCAGGGGTGAGGACAAAGGGAGAGGATGGAAACAAACTCCCTGCTAAGCAGGGAGCCTGACCTGGGCTCTTTTTCAGTACCCTGAGATCATGACCTGAGCTGAAGGCAGACCCTTAACTGACTGAACCACCCAGGCATTCCAAAGTTTGTAAATACTTGTTTAATAGTTTTATTGTTTTCCACTATATAAGCATCCCTTAATTTAGTGAACCTATCATTTAGTGACAGATGCCAAGTGTGTTTCTCTCTTTCTTTTTTGATATTACAAATAATTGTGACAAGTAATGTTCCTCTGTACATTTGCTTTATAAATATATAATTATGTGAGTATATAGTAGAATAAACTCTTAGCAGTGCAGTCGCTGGGCTCAATTTTAATAGGACTCTGAAGCCAAGCTTTTAGACATGTATTGCTCTTAGAAAACTTTAATTTTGCACCTTACTTATTAATAGATTTCTTTTAAGATTTTTTTTTTTTTTTGTCAGAGAGAGAGCGAGCACAGGCAGACAGTGGCAGGCAGAGGCAGAGGGAGAAGCAGGCTCCCTGGCATAGGATGCTGGGATCATGACCTGAGCCGAAGGCAGCTGCTTAATCAACTGAGCCACCCAGGCGTCCCTAATAGATTTCTTTTAAAGCAGGAGATAGGAGAATAAATATGACCCACATCTTAAAATTTTTTGTTTTCCTCCTCTGATGCTTAGAGGAAGAATGAAATAGTTAAGGGCTGCAAGAAAGGAACAAGTTAAATTGTAGGGCCTTTTTTTTTTTTTAAGATTTTATTTATTTGACAGACAGAGATCACAAGTAGGCAGAGAGGCAGGCAGAGAGAGAGGGGGAAGCAGACTCCCTGCTGAGCAGAGAGCCTGATGCGGGGCTGGATCCCAGGACCCTGGGATCATGACCCCAGTGGAAGGCAGAGGCTTAACTCACTGAGCCACCCAGGCGCCCCAAATTGTAGGGCCTTTTGTCCTAGACTTTAATTATTAAGGTTTACCAAAACCTTGTCAAGATAAATTGTTCTGAATTGGAAAAAAAAAAAAAGAATTAATAAAAATAGCTCCTCCTTGCCCCTGTGCAATTCTGTAAGCTTTGGGTCTAATAATCTTATTCCTTCCACAGATCGAGTTATACAAAAAGACAAAGGCCCATATTATACACACCTTGGGGCAGGACCAAGTGTTGCTGCTGTCAGGGAAATCATGGAGAATAGGTGAGGAAATTCCCTTCCCTGTTAAAATCATTCATTATTGTGCACCTGACTCACTGCAGAGAGAGTATCTCTGGGAACAAATGAGAAGTGAATGGAAAGCCTTCAGGAGTATAAGTCCGATGTTTCTCAGGGCCCAGGAAGACAATAGTGTCCTGGTGTCCTCACTAAGTTCCAAAGCAAGGCTGTCTTTGTTAAATCCAGAAATACTTATTTGTATATCCTTGTATAATGGTAGAAGTAGTTAAAATTACCTCCAACAACACTGCATTCACATTCCTTAATGCTTATCTTGGAACCCGTCCTTTTTTAAACGAGTGATCTCTAAGGATAAGTAAAGAGAATGGGCTAACAAATAAAAATATCTGCCACACAAAAGTAAATTTTTAACAAATGTAAATTTCAACAAACAGGGTATTGGGTTTTATGTACTTCTGTAAGCCTGTATCTTCTGTACCTTAAGATATTCAAAGGGTCTGTCACAATTAATTGCAGTTATTTTCCCTTTACTGTGTTTTGTACTCAGGTATGGTCAAAAAGGAAACGCAGTAAGGATAGAAATTGTAGTGTATACGGGAAAAGAAGGAAAAAGCTCTCATGGGTGTCCAATTGCTAAGTGGGTAAGTATTTTATACTTATGCGTTTTTCAAAAATGAGTTTATTCCACATATAAAATCAATCAGGTTATTTTCCCTGAAAATGTGGGCTAGAGAAGTATCCACTCTCATTATTCCCTGGGAAATAATAAGGCAGCTAACTATCTTGGCCTGGGTTTTTTATGAACAAAAGTTCACAGTTATTACCAAGTGATCTTCATCTCCCTAAGGTCATCACTTTTACCAGTATCTTATGTACTTTCCAGGATGGTTTAATGCAGTTATAACTGGATAGCATAAGTAAATGGTACTCAACTGTACATACCTAACTTTTCTACTAGTAACATAACTAGTTTCCTAACTTTTATCTGGTTCTGTATTTTATGATTATTTCCAAATCATTATCCACAGGAGCACCTTAATGATGGTCATACGATTCTGAAAGTAAAACTAAATTTTTAAGGACATGCTCCCAAAACTGTGCCCATAAGTACTTTGAGTTTTCTAACATAGAGAACCATCAAGTACTTTTGAGTTTTCTAAACATAGAGAACCATAAGAAGAACTGGATTCTGCTTCTTTAGGAAGTTCTCAAGGAGAAAACAAGTTCATAGCCAAATGTGTAATTTCAATAGGATATTCATATCAACAAGGATATTAATGAGTTGATATGGAATTTTTGACCATAGAATCATTTGAGATCCCTATTCCATCATTTCTTAATAATGATGATGATGTAAAAAAAAATTTTTTTTAATAATGATGATGGTAACAATGGTAATAAAATAATAGCAACTGCCTTCTATTACATATCAGGCACTATGTTAAGAACATGACATACATTGCCTCATAAATCCTTCTACAAGGACTGCGTTAGGATTTTGAATAAGGGAAAGATCATTATTTTCATACCTCTTCTGGAGCAAAACAGTAAATGCAAAACAGAGGTAGGATTTAAATTTATGTATCCATTCCTAAAGCAAGACAGTTGCCACATCCATAGCTACTCTAGTACCAGACCACTCGTCTTAGTTACTTTTCCAACTTTAGGAGGTGACTACAGTTATAAGCACAAGAGCTACACAATGAACACTAAATACTTTAGAATGCTTCGTTTGTTCAGTCTAGATCGAAGTCTAGTCTTGTCAAAATACACGAGCTCAGAGATCTGGATCTTACCTCGTTTAGATATCTTACATAGAGGAAAGTGCACAAATCATAAATGTACGCATCAGGATTATTCTTCATGTGTGTAACACTATACGGAGAAGGATATGATCATTTCAGCCACCCAGAAGGCTCCCTCATGGTCCTTCCCAACCCATGGGTCCACATAACGATAACTACTATTTTGACATTTATCTCCATAACGTTTGTTTTTGTTCGAATGAACTTCATATAACTAGAATCATACAGTATATGCTCTCTTGTGTCTGTCTCCTTTCACTCAACATTTATAGAACTTGTATTTAATGGCTGGATCTCCAAAAGCCACCTGGAAGCCTAAATTGACTTGATGGTGGGAGATACGTACTAAGATAGTGGAAGAAATATAGGAGCCTCAATTCTTGGTGATGCCAATGGAGCTGCCATACCAACCACATCCCTTCCTAAATCTGAATTTCTTTAATAAGAGAGAGAAAAGATATATATTTTTTCTAATTCTTTACTTACTTTTTTACTTATTTAAAACCTGTGACTTGCAGGTTTTTTGTTATATGAAATAGAATCAGTTACCAACCAAGGTAAACTGCCTTCAGTTTGTTACAATGTGGGTGACTTAGAAGAAAAAAAAAACATTTTGGAATGAGAAAAATAAGTGAAGAAACTTGTGCTTATTGAGTAGTTTTTATTGATTGCCAGGACTTAGGCTAGATATTGGGGATGCAAACATGAATTAAAACCTACCAGACATTTCATTTTATAGATGGAAAGAAATTGGCCCAGAGGTTTGCTGAGAACAGTTTGCTTTACCCTCAGGACACATAACGTTTGCTGGGGTCACCTTGCCTCTCAAGAACTAAGTAAAATTTCCTTAAAATGCTTCGCAACTAGTTTTGAACTATTGTTTCCTCATTTCATGGATCAGTCTCTTGTCCTATCATGCACTGATTTTCATTCTGTGTTTACTTGGCTATGAAGATACATCCTTTAGTCAGTCCCCACAAACACGCCTATCAGTCAGACTCTCTATGTAATAGTTTGGATGAAGAGATATCTAAACAATGGCCAGAGTGTTTATTTTTTGTTTTATTCACTCTTTTGAAAAAATAATATGGTTTATTCAGAGCATTTTAAAGTAGGAAATAATGTATACATCGCCCATTTTCCTATTGGATTTTTAGTCTTCTATTGATTTTATGGGAGCCCCTTTAGAAAATTGACATTTGTGATAAAAGTTGCAGATGGATTTCCAGTTTTTCCTTGTTCTTAACATCCAGGTTTTTAAAATTAAACTTTACATTAAAAACATTTTTTTTTTAGTTGAGAAAAAAAATTTTAAGATGAAAACATTTTTGGGGGCGCCTGGGTGGCTCAGTGGGTGAAAGCCTCTGCCTTCGGCTCGGGTCATGATCTCAGGGGCCTGGGATCGAGCCCCACATCGGGCTCCCTACTCAGCAGGGAGCCTGCTTCCCCCACTCTCTCTGCCTGCCTCTCTGCCTACTTGTGATCTTTGTCTGTCAAATAAATAAAATTTTTTTAAAAAATGAAAACATTTTTCATCTGTTCTTTTATGATTTTAGTATGTTGTGTCTTAATTAGAAAAATCTACCAGTTCTAGTTTATAAATCTTCCATTTTCTTTTTGTTGTATTTTAATTTCATTTTTCTACATTTAAGCATTTTATTCACTTTTGGTGTGTGTAGAATATTGGTGTAGGATATTTTCAGACCCAGCCATCCAACACCACTTACTTAATTGTCCATCTTTTCTCCACTGATTTGTATTAGTTTATGTTAGTAGATTTTCAATTCTGTTATCCCAGTGTTATGTGTCTCCTGTATAAGCATCAAATAACTCTTAATTGTTTAGGTTTTATGTTTTCATATCTGATAGAGGTAATTCCTCCTTTTAGTTTTCAGAAATTTCTTGACTTTTCTTGACTTATTTTTCTGTAAGTTAATAATCATCTTGTCTAATTGCAAGAATAAAGCCCTATTGGCATTATTAGTGGAACCATGTTCCACAGAAAATTTGGGGAATTTACTTCTCTTTGATGTTTGGTCTTTTTATCCTAGATAGTATACTTTTCTACTGGCTAATGCCTTCTTTTATCCTTCAGAGGTGTTTTTGTTGTTTTTTGTTTCATTTTTCAAGGAATTTCTACACTCAATATGTAGAGAACTCCAAACCCCAAGATCAATAGTCACATGTTCCATCAACTGAGCCAGCCCCATGCCCCTCCTTCAGAGGTGTCTTGAAGTTTTGTTCCTAGAATTTACATGTTTTTTTGTTTTTCAGTTTATTTTTCATGTGTATTAGAAGTACAGTTGGGGGCGCCCGTATGGCTCAATCAGTTAAGCATCTGCCTTCGGCTCTGGTCAGGATCCCAGAGTCCTGCTCCCTTTGTGGGGCTCCCTGCTCAGCAGGGAGCATGCTTCTTCCTCCCCTCGACCTCTCTCCCTGCTTGTGCTCTCTGTCTCTTGCTCTCTCTAACAAATAAAAATCTAAAAAAAAAAGAGAAAAGAAGTACAGTCATCTAATCTATAGTGACAAGTTTATATTCTCCATTCCAAATTTTGTATTATTAATTTCTTTCTTTCATTTAATGCAGTTAGTCAAACAGACTATATATTGGGGAAGGCCTCTCTGGGGGAGGGAACATTTAAGTTGAGAACCGAGGGACAAAAAGGAGCCAAGAATGCCAGAAAACTCTCCAGAAGGCAAGGAAGAGAATTCTTAAGCAGAGAAAACAGCAAATACAAAGGTAAAAAAGAGATTATATTCTTTAATAATCTCAGAGGAGTCCCGTGATTTTGAGTAGGTGGAGAATAGAACCAGGTGAGGATAAAAAGGTGTAGGCAGAAGCCAGAGCGTGAGTGCACTAATACAGCAGATCAAGGAGTTTAGGTTTTAGTCCATGAACATGAATCCTTGAAGCACTCTAGTTAGGGAGATGTTCTCTATCTGGTTTATGTTATATGAAGAGCCTTCCAAGGAATTAACTGACAATCTGTTACCTGTTGTTGCTTAACAAGTACTCAAATTCAGTAGCTTCAAATGATAAACATCTCAGAGTTTTTGTGGGTGAAGAATCTGAAAGCTGGGGCATCTGGCTGGCTCATTCAGTAGAATATGTGACTTTTTTTTTTTTTTTTAGGATTTATTTATTTGAGAGAGTGAGACAGCGAGCACGGGAGCAGGGACTGGGGGGCACAGAGGAAAAGAAGCTCATGCAGACTCCCCGCTGGGTGCAGAGCCAAATCAAGGCTTAATCTCAAAACCTGAGCAAGAATCAAGACAAACTGAGAGTCTGTTGCTTAACCATCTGAGCCACCCAGGCACCCCTGCACATGAAACGCATATTTTTAATTTATTTTTATATATTATTTGACAAAGATACATGAGAGACAGATGGGACACCAGCAGGGGGAGTGGGGGAGGGAGAAGCAGGCTTCCCGCTGAGTGGGGAACCTGATGAGGGGCTTGATCCCAGGAAGCTGGGATCAGGACCTGAGCTGAAGGCAGATGCTTAATGACTGAGCCACCCATGCACCCCCAGTGTAGGAAGTTCTATGCAAGGGTGTAAATACGAGGCGAGTGGCAGTCACTGGGGACATCTTGGAGATGCCTAACACAATGTTCCATCTCTCTTCTTCACTAAAAATATCAATATGTTAAGGACACTACATCAGCATCATACAGCATACCTATCTCAGCCTTGCCAGTGTATCTAATATTTGGGGTGCCTGCTTGGTGCAGTTGGCTGAGGGTCTGTCTGCCTCCACTCTGCTCCCGCGTGATCCTGGGGTCCTGGAATTGGGCCCAACGTCAGGTTCTCTGTCTCATTCTCTCTGGCTCTCAAATAAATAAATAAAATCTTCATAAAAATCAATATATATAATATTTAACATATATCTAATCCATCTGACTTAGTCCTGTATTTTTCTAAAGAGTAAGTCCTTTGTGGATCTTTATTCACAAAATAATGCTATTATAGTATTAACATTTTCCATTATGTCAACAGACATAATCAACAGAAAAGTTCATACAATATAAATGTACAGCTTACCTATAATTATAAATAAAATACTCATGAAGCAACTACTCAGGTCAAAAATGGAGTATTCTTAGATTGCCGGAAGCCCTGAGAACTTCCCATCCTGATTTTTGTGGTAACTTTCTTGCTTTGGGGAGCACCTGGGTAGCATGGTCAGTTAAGGTTCTGACTCTTGGTTTTGGCTCAGGTCACGATCTCATGGGTCGTGAGATGCAGCCCTGTGTTGGGCTCTGTGCTTAATCTGCTTGGGATTTTCTCTCTCTCCTGTCCCTCTACTCCTTCCCCTGCTCACACTTGCCCATGTTCTCTCTCTCTTTCTTTCAAATAAATAAATAACCTTGAAAAAGTGTTTTTCTTGCTTTTTCCCTCCACTTAACATGCTTCTTAACAGTATAATATTTTGTTGTGCATCATTCTTTTCTATCTTGGCTTATATAGTACCTAACATTTGCTGAAATAAATAGCAGAGATTGGTTCTCAATATTTGGCATTGATAGTTGACATAGGTTGATTAATCTATATCTGTTAATTCTGAATCCTTTACTTTCTTGTCCATAAGTATCAAAGGGTAAAATTATCCTTACAGTATGGCAGCTGACTCTCCCTAGAGTAAGTGATCCAAAAGAGAGCAAGGTAGCTTGGAATAAGTGATGGGATTTTGGAGGATTCTTCCTTCCTGACTTTCAGACCTTTTCTTAAGTAGTAATAATTACACCAGTAGAATTTAGGGTATACCTTTTTTTTTTTTTTTTTTTTTTTAATGAAGACAATATGAAATCTATAGTTCAAAGATTTTGGTAGCAACTTTCTGTCACTTAAGTCTTCAAGGTTGGTTGGTTTGTTTGTTTGTTTTTTAATTTGAGAACAAGAGATCACAAGTAGACAGGGAGCCCAGTGCAGGGCTCGATCCCAGGTTGCGGGGATCATGACCTGAGCCGAAGGCAGAGGCTTTAACCCACTGAGCCAGCCAGGCACTCCAAGTCTTCAAGATTTCTTAGGCAGAAAAAAGTATTTAGCATTTTCCATGGCGCAGCAGTAGCAGAATTACTTTCTTATTTTCCCTTTTGCAATATTTCATTCAGAATAAATAGAACATTTCAATATGTTGTGATACATATCTGGCACTTTTCACAAATACAAAAACAATCCAGAGACAAGGAATGATGTAAAGCACAGTTGCTAAGCAACTTAATGAAAATTTTGATATCTACTAGTGACAAGTCAGAAGTATAATCTTGATTTAAAAAAAACAACAACAGGAATTGGGGCGCCTGGGTGGCTCAGTGAGTTAAAGCCTCTGACTTTGGCTCAGGTCATGATCCCAGGGTCCTGGGATCAAGCCCCGCGTCCAGGTCCCTGCTCAGCGGGGAGCCTGCCTGCTTCTCTGCCTACTTGTGATCTCTCTCTGTCAAATAAATAAGTAAAATCTTAAAAAAAAAACAAACAACCAACCAAGAATTTATTTCTTATATCTGTGAAAAAGCTAGGTGTCCTAAATGATTATATGTTAGAAAAATCAAAATATTCATCAAACTTTATTTTTTGCAAACTTTACAAGTTATTTAAAATATTCATATGTCTGTTGCTAGTGCCCAGAGCACTGCCCAGCACATCGTCAACACTGAATAAATTTTTGGTGAGTGAAGGAATATAGAGGCTAAATAAGACTGCTTTAGAATATGATTGTTTTGGGGCGCCTGGGTGGCTCAGTTGATTGGGTGACTGCCCTCTGCTCAGGTCATGATCCTGAAGTACCAGGATCCAGTCCCACATCGGGCTCCCTGCTAAGCGGGGAGTCTGCTTCTCCCTCTGACCTCTCCCTCTCATTCTCATTCTCTCTCTCTCTCAAATAAATAAAATCTTTAAAAAAAAAACAACACATAGAATATTGAATGTTTTGAATTTGAATTGCTATCTTGGAATAGTTTTGCTGTCGTTTTCACTGTTAGCTCTTCTCTGAGGAATGTAGAACTTCGAGTATTAGAATCGATACGGTCATCCATCAAAAAATTAAACTTTTGGGGCGCCTGGGTGGCTCAGTGGTTTAAGGCCTCTGCCTTTGGCTCAGGTCATGGTCCCAGGGTCGTGGGATCGAGCCCTGCATCTGGCTCTCTGCTCAACAGGGAGCCTGCTTCCCCCTCTCTCTCTGCCTGCCTCTCTGCCTACTTGTGATCCCTGTCTGTCAAATAAATAAATAAAATCTTCAAAAAAAAAAATTGAACTTTTGATAGAGAGAGGATTAGGTCTCCATAGTCTATATCCTTTTTAGGATTTTATAACAGATTATTTTGAATAGCACTAGAATAATTCCTATGTGGATATTTTATGTAGGAATGAAGTAAGGGGAAGGGGTCGAGGAAGTACACTGAGGAATCCAGTAAACAATTAACTAGTGGGTTGCATTGTTCCAGATTTATTTTGCATCTTGCACAGTATCTGTTTGTTGTGTATTTGATATTAAGCATTAACCTAAAATTCTGTGTAAATTTCTTTCGCCCTACATGGAGGCTTACATTTGTTCACAGTTGTGGATTTCTATCCTATTTTTATTGGGCTACACTTGCCTTCTTTGCTTGAAGGAGAGGCTTACTGCTTCTTTTTTTAATGGTCACACACAACCTAATGGCAAATTCGAACTGGGCAGCACAACTTTCTGAGCCAGACTCACCCTGTTCTGCCCTTGCTCTTAACACTGTTTCTTCGCCAGGTAGTCATTAACACTCCCCCATAATTGTTAGCCTTTGGTAGATGTTTCTGACTCTTTGCTGTCACTGTGGGTCTTGTCAGGGACTAGTTATCCTGTTACTCAGTAGATTTTGGTGGAAAGGTTGTACTTTGGTGGACGGAACAATGTAGTTGGTTGAATCCAGCAGGCTCTATTAACTTCCTATACTACTAGCTCCCACCTTTCTCTCTCTCTCTCTGGACGGAACAATGTAGTTGGTTGAATCCAGCAGGCTCTATTAACTCCCTATACTACTAGCTCCCGCCTTTCTCTCTCTCTCTCTCTCTCTCTCTTTCTCTCTCTCACACACACACACACACACACACACACACACTACAGTTGAGCCTCTGGGGTGGTGGCAGGAGTAGGGAGAAGATTGAAGCACTGGGCTCCCCGGATGGCTCCCATGCCTGATCAGTTCCCACCAGGAATTAGTTCGTAGGTTCTCCTCTGTAGGATTGTTTATTGGTCAGTAGAACAGGTGTGGCAGTGAACATCTACAATTTATACAAGGGAATGTTTTGTTGCCTCCTCTGGTCACCTCCTGAGGTGATCAGAGTTTTGGAAAAGGAAGTATCCAAAAGCTTTCAAACGATCTTGCCTGGATTTATACATGTATATAATCTTTCCCTTCATGGTTCCTTCGTTCCATGATTCTGCTTTAAATGTCTTTGGGCTGCATTTTTGTTTTATGTGATGAAATGAATATACCTGTGTGTGTGTATGATGAAATATAGGTGTGTGTGGGGGTTTAACTGATGAATAATGAATGGGTTTTTTGGCTTGCCATCATCATTTTCTGTTGAAAATATGGCTCTACTTTGTCTCCCACATGATTATTTGATGTACTCAAAAATGCATTCCAGTATACTTAGCCTACTGTGCTAAATTAGTTTCAGGTGTACATACAGTGATTGAAGTTCTCTATATATTACCCAGTGATCATCAAGATAAGTGGACACTTGAGGCGCCTGGGTGGCTCAGCAGGTTAAAGCCGCTGCCTTCTGCTCGGGTCATGATCCCAGGGGTTGTGGGATCGAGCCCCACATCGGGCTCTCTGCTCTGCGGACAGCCTGCTTCCTCCTCTCTCTCTGCCTGCCTCTCTGCCTACTTGTGATCTCTGTCTATCAAATAAATAAATAAAATTTAAAAAAAAAGATAAGTGGACACTTAATCCCCTTCACCTAGTTTACCCATCCCTCCACTCACCTCCCCTCTGGGAACCAGCAGTTTGTTTTCTATGGTCAGAGTCTATTTTGGGTGTTGCCTTTTTTCCTTTGTTTACTTGTTTTATTTCTTAAATTCCACATATGCATGAAATCACATGATATTTGTCTTTCTCTGACTAATTTCACTTAGCATTATGCTCTCTAGCTCATTCCATGTTGTTGCAAATGGTGAGATTTCATTCTGTTTTATGGCTGAATAGTATCCCAGTGTGTATATGCACACATGTTTATCCATTCATCTATCAACAGACACTTGGGCGGCTTCCATAATTTGGCTGTTATAAATAATGCTGTAGGGGCGCCTGGGTGGCTCAGTGGGTTGAAGCCTCTGCCTTCGGCTCAGGTCATGATCCCAGGGTCCTGGAATCGAGCCCCGCGTTGGGCTCTCTGCTCAGCAGGGAGCCTGCTTCTCCCTCTCTCTGCCTGCCTCTCTGCCTACTTGTGATCTCTCTTCTGTGTCAAGGAAATAAATAAAAAAATCTTTAACCAAAAAAAAAAAAAAAATGCTGTAATCATAGGTGTGCATATAACTTTTTAAATTAGTGTTTTCATATTCTTTGGATAATTACCCAGTAGTGGAATTACTGCATCATACGGTATTTCTATTTTTAATATTTTGAGCAACCTCCATACTACTTTGAGCAACCTCCATACTGTTTGCCACACTAGCCGCAGGCATTTACGTTTCCAACAGTGCACAAGGGTTCCTTTTTCTCCACATCCTTGCCAACACTTGTTTCTTGTATTTTTCAATTTTAGTCATAGACGGTTGTGAGGTGATACCTCATTTTGGTTTTGATTTGCATCTCCCTGTTGATGAGTGATGTTGAGAATCTTTTCATGTGTCTGTTGGCCATCTGTATGTCTTCGTTGGAGAAATGTCTGTTCATGTCTTCTGTCCATTTTTTAATTGGGTTAGTTGGTTTTTGCATGTTGTTATATCAGCTCTTTATATGTTTTGGATAATAACCCTTTATCAGATATGTCATTTGCAAGGATCTTTTCTCATCCAGTAGGTTGTCTTTTAGTTCTGTTGATTGTTTCCTTTGCATAAAAATCTGCTACTTTTGGGGTTCCTGGGTGGCTCAGTCGTTAAGTGTCTGCCTAGGGCTTGGTTTATGATCCCAGAGTTCTGGGATCAAGCCCGGCATCTGGCTCCCTGCTCAGTGGGAAGCTGCTTCTCCCTCTCCCACTCCCCCTGCTTGTGTCCCCTCTCTCGCTGTGTCTCTTTCTGTCAAATAAAAAAATTTTAAATAAAAATCTGTTACTTTCGGGGCCACGTGGGTGGCTTAGTTGGTTAAGTGTCCCAAGTTTTTGTTTTTTGTTTTTTTTTTTAAAGATTTTTTATTTATTTGACAGAGAGAGAGGGATCACAAGTAGGCAGAGAGGCAGACAGAGAGAGAGGAGGAAGCAGGCTCCCCACCTAGCAGAGAGCCCAATGCAGGGCTCGATCCCAGGACTCTGGGATCATGACCCAAGCCGAAAGCAGAGGCCTTAACCCACTGAGGCACCCAGGTGCCCCAGTGTCCCAAGTTTTGATTTGGGCTCAGCTCATGATCTCAGGGTTTAAGATAGATCCCCGCTGGGCGTGCGTTTGACTTAGGGTTCTCTCTCTCCCACTGCTACACCCCTCAATAAACAGATAAAGTAATAAGTAAAAATTTATTACTTTGAAATTTTAAAATCCATCTTAAATTTATCCTCTGAGATAATGATGCTTAACAACTTCCAGTATATACAAACTAAGTTTTGGTGTTAAAACTTCCAATGACAAGTGATAAGGCTGAAGGAGGTTGAGCAAAGAAGTGACAGGGTCAATATTACTTACTAGGAAATCTGTTTATTCTACAACTTTATTAATTTCAGTAAAAGCTTATTTGATTAAATAAGTTTGGGGTTTGGGAACAGAATCTACTCAAGATCATTTCCTCCTCTTTACACACTAAAATGGAAATCATGTGTGATTTGGATGCAGCATTAGAAATTTAAAGAAGGCATCTGAGAACTCCCTTAACTCTTAAAAAGGCTAACCAGGGGCGCTGGGTGTCAGTGGGTTAAGCCTCTGCCTTCAGCTCAGGTCATGGTCTCAGGGTCATGGGATCAAGCCCCGCTTTGGGCTTTCTGCTCAGCAGGGAGCCTACTTCCTCCTCTCTCTGCCTGCCTCTCTGCCTGCTTGTGATTTCTCTCTGTCAAATAAATAAATAAAATTCTTCCAAAAAAAAAAAAAAAAGCTAACCAAAAATGGACTCTTAGAGATTCTCTGCTTATGATACTTGGGTTAACAATAAACTTTTAGTTAATGTTAGTTCTTCAAAAACAGATATACATATATATATACACACACACACGTTTATCTAATAGTGTAATCTGTTTCATCATTGTCCAAAATTGATATTGTGAAGGAGCTTGCATTTTAACTAGTAAAGTTTGGGTTTTTAAAAAATGTTTATTAACCATTTGTGTTTCTTCCATGAATTCACTCTTCATAACCATTTTTTATTTTATGTTACCTTTTTTGTAAATAAAACTCCTATTACATCGTTTGCCATTGCTTAATTCTAGATTTTTTTTTTTTTAAGATTTTATTCATTCATTTGACAGACAGAGATCACAAGTAGGCAGAGAGGCAGGCAGAGAGAGAGGAGGAAGCAAGCTCCCCTCGGAGCAGAGAGCCCGACTCAGGACTCCATCCCAGGACCCTGGGATCATGACCCGAGCTGAAGGCAGAGGCTTTAACCCACTGAGCCACCCAGGTGCCCCTCTAGATTTTCTTATAGTCTTAGCACTTGATTGTTATCTTTGTACAGACGTTTGAAATTCTCAGCAGGTCAAATCTATGTTACTATATACCTTCTGTCTTTCTTGTTGGTACAGAAGCCAGTCCTCATCCTAACTATCATTGATTTAAAATTCCACTTCATTTTCTACATGTAATTTTTGTTGACATTGCTCACATTGACCCATCTAAATCTGAATCTAAATTTGCCTCCCCTAGTAGAAACATCTCTTCATTTTTTAATTCCTTCTTTCTATGCCCTAAAGCTGTGAAAATGTTTGCCTCTTTAGAAATCATAACATTAATTTTGTTTTTCAGGACAGTCTTCTCTCTCCACCAGTTTTGTTTTTGTTTTTAAGATTTTATTTATTTGAGACAGTGAGAAAGAGAGAGCATGAACTGGGGGAGGAGTAGAGGCACAAACAGACTCCCAGCCGAGCCTGGGGGCCCAACTCGGGGACTCCATCCCAGGACCCTGGGGTTATGACTGAGCCACCCAGGTGACCCTTTTCCCCACCAATTTTTAGACACATAGTAATGAGTTGCCCTAAACCCCCCTAGACCAAAGGTTATTTAGAATATCCTAGGTGATTGCTCTTGATCCTGGCCTAACCTGCCTTAAGGGCATCCCATGGGAAATTTCAATAGGTTCTCTCATCTGGACCAGATTCTCAGAAATATGTACTTTTCAGAGCTATTCATAAGTAGGCTGTTGAGGCAGAATAATTTATAACCAGAGGTAAGGGAATTCTGTCAGATTTGCTAGGAAATCTTTTCCTAATCATCATCAAACTGATCTATCTTCTTTCTTTACCCTGTCTCTGAAAGTGCTAGCCCAATGATCAACCAGGTCCTTAACTGTCAAGGAAAATTCTAGGTCCTCATAGCCTTTCTTCAGCAGCTCAAACTATTGGTTACACTTTGCTCTTCTGAGAAGTACATGTGTTGCTTGGCTTCTCTAACACTGCCTTCCCCAATCACTCCTCAGCTTTTCAGTCAGCCGGTCTGTAATGTGTCCCCTTGGGTGAGCTTATTCATGACCCTACCTTAAGCAGTCACCAGCGTGCTATTTACTGTGCAATCCTACTGCATGCTTGCTTGAGAATAGCATATAGAATGAACAAGGAGGAGACCAAGTGTAATGATTAGAGGTGAGGGTCCAGGAAGGGCTTTGGGGAAATACTGACCCTTGAGCTACATCTTGTACACACAGCATGCATCATGTTAATGACAGAGATCCCAGAAATAGAATCAACTATGTATAGTAATTTAATAAAGGAGGTTTTATAAATCACAGAAGACATCTGGTATCAATACAGTTAGCAGAATTCTTCCTCAACTAACATTCTTGCCTCTTGGAGCTTGCTTTCCAAAATCTTAGCATTGCCTTTGTACTGTCTTCTGTCTGGTGGCAAACTCCTGTAGTCCTTTAAGAGGAGTCTCCTCCATGAAGCCTTCCCACTTTAAATAGAAAGACTTAGCCCTATTTTGCAGAACTTAATTCAAACAGACCCCTTACAGATGTCTTCTATTATCCCCGTTAGTTGAAATGATACTGTACATTCAATTTTGCATTTGAATTGTTTTGCTCACAGTCTTATTTAATTGGCTTCCCAGATTATTACAATTTGTAGCTTATCCTAATTAGGCAAAATGGTATCTTGCTCACCTGACAGTATTTTGGACTTGCTACTAATTGTTTATCTAAACTCACAAACTTTTTTTTTAAAGATTTTATTTATTTATTTGACAGAGATCACAAGTAGGCAGAGAGGCAGGCAGAGAGAGGGGGGAAGCAGGTTCCCTGCTGAGCAGAGAGCCCCATTCGGGGCTCAATCCCAGGACCCCGGGATCACGACCTGAGCCGAAGGCAGAGGCTTTAACCCACTGAGCCACCCAGGTGCCCCTAAATTCATAAACTTTTTAGCTTAATTTACTTCAAATGTTATCTAAAACTTAATATAACACTGAATATTTATTGCTGCATAGACTTTAACTCAAAGTAGAGAGATCTTTTATTTTGCAAAAATGTGTCCATTGTTCATTCATCAGTTTATGTAAGAACTTACTCTTTTTTTTTTTAAGACTTTATTTATTCATTTGACAGATAGAGATCACAAGTAGGCCAAGAGGCAGGCAGAGAGAGAGAGAGAGGAGGAAGCAGGCTCCCTGCTGAGCAGAGAGCTGGATTCCGGGCTCCATCCCAGGACCCTGGAATCATGACCTGAGCTGAAGGCAGAGGCTTTAACCCACTGAGTCACCCAGGCGCCCCAAGAACTTATTCTTTGCCTTTCTTCTTGGTGTCTGACAATGGCCTGTTTTTTTAATCACCTGGGTTTCTTACTTTCCATCCAGAGATCTGCTGGTGGCTTATCTCTTGACCTATGACCCCACACATCCAGTAGCTCTGTTTTGAAACTTGTCTTCCATTTCTACGGGTCATCAGCACTTGAATCCCAAGCTTGTACTGAGAATAAAATATATAATATAAAACTTTGGCCAGCACCATCGATATATTTTTAAATAAATAATTTCAGACTTATTAAGAAAATGCAGGAATTACATAGACTTTCTGTATGTTCTTCCCTGACATTTCCCAAATGTAGCTTTTTACCAAATTAGCTTTTCTTTATTTTTCACACTCCTTCCTTCTTTCTCCTTTGCTCTTCCCTCTTCTTTTTCTTTTCCTTTACACATTAATAGTAATTTGTAAACATGCTGCCTTTACCCCTAAATACATTTGGTGTGTGTTTTCATAAAACCAGGACATTGCAGGGTACCTAGCTGGGTTAGTCGGGGAGCATTAAACTCTTGATCTTTGGGTCATGAGTTGAAACCCCACATTGGGCATAGAAATTATTTTTTTTTTAATTAAAAAGAACGTCTTTAAAAAAAAAAGCTAGGACATTGCCTTAAAACCACAAAACAATTATGAAATTTTTACAAAGCAACAGGACTTATTAATGCTGTTATAATATTATTGTCTAATCTTTAGATCTTATAACTAATAATTTCCTTTATGGAAAATGAGAACATTTTGTCTTATATCTATATTCAATTCAGGATCACTTATTTACATTTAGTTGTTACATACCACATTTCTTAAAATTAAAACTGTACAATAAATTGTCATGAAATGCCTAAGTGACTTAAAGATTTACTCAGTAAACAGGCTTGAGATGGTCAATCATGTTTTCTTTTTCCCTTTAATTATTGAGGTACAATTAACGTAAAATGAAATAAACACATAGGGGGGCATCTGTGTGGCTCAGTGGATTGAGCATTGGACTCTTGGTTTTGGTTTAGGTCATGATCTCAGAGTTGTGGGATCACGCCCCCTTTGGCCCTTCCAGGCTAAGTGGGAGTCAGCTTGGGATTCTCTCTCCTTCTCCCTCTCTTTCTACCTTTTCCTTTCATGTGCTCTGTGTGCATGTGCATAAACATACACACACACACTCGCTCTCGCTCTTGTTCTCTCCCCAATAAATAAATCTTTTTGAAAAAATAAACACATAGGAGGCACCTGGGTGGCTCAGTTGGTTAAGCCTCTGCCTTCAGCTCTGGTCATGATCCCCAGGTCCTGGGATAAAGTCCTGCATGGGGCTCCCTGCTCAGTGGGAAGCCTGCTTCTCCCTCTGCTACTTAACCTGCTTGTATTCTCTCTCTCTCTCTCTCTCTCGCCCTCTCTCTCTCTCTGTCAAATAAATGGATAAAATCTTAAGGAAAAAAAAAGTCAGAGAAAACTAAGAATGAGAGAAAATATTTGCTAATCAGATGTCTAATAAAGAGCTTGTAGGGGCTCCTGGCTGGTTCAGTGAAGCATGTGACTCTTGATCTCATTGTTATGAGTTCAAACCCCATGTTGGGTATACAGATTACATGAAAGTTAAAAAAAAAAAAATTTAAAAACAAAAAAAATAGGAGCTTGTATGATGACTATTTAAAAACCTGGGGTGCCTGGGTGGCTCAGTCTGTTAAGTGTCTGACTTTGGCTCGGGTCCTGATCCCAGGTTCCTGGGATCAAGCCCTTAGGTCAGGCTTCCTGCTCAGTCTGGAGTCTACTTCTCTCTTTCCCTCTGTCGTACATGCTGCTTGTGCTCTCTGGCTCTCTCTCTATGTCAAATGAATAAATAAAAATTTTTTTTAAAAAACCCTCATACCTCAATAATAAATGGACAGTCTAAACTAAAAATAAAAAATGCGTTTGAATAGTCCTTTTTCAAAGAAGATATACAGATGACCAGTAAGCACATAGAAATATGCTCAACATTGTTACTCATCAGAGAAATGGGAATCACACTCAAAATGAGATGCCTCTTTATACTACACTATACTACAACTTATAACTGCCCATTATAAATAAAGGACATACAATAACAAGTGTTGAGGAGGGCCTAGAGAGAAGGGAACCTTTTGTACATTCCTGATATGATTGTCAAATAGTCGTCCCAGTTTGGAAAACAGTCTGATGGGTACTTAAAAGAATAAACATAGTTACTATATAACCAAGCAATTCTACTCGTGGGTATGTACCCAAGAGAAACAAAAACATGTATCTACAGAATAACTTGTTATATGAATGTTCTTAGCAGGGACAGTCATAATTGCAAATGTAGAAACAGTATAAATGGCAATCAGCCAATTAATGAATAAGTATAAATGCCATATCCATGCAATGGAATGTTACTTGGCAATAAAAAGAAATGAAGTACTGGTAAGTGCTACAAATTTGAATGAACATATGCAAAGTAAAAGAAGCCAGACACAAAAAGTCCACAAGTTAGAGGATTCCCTTTATACAAAATGTCCCAAATTTGTAAAATCCATAGAAATAGAAAATTGTTGAGGGCTGAGAAAAGGGGGAAATGTGATTTCTAAGGATGGTGGAGAGGATGAAAATGTTCTAAAATTATATAGTGGTAGTGGTTGGTCAACTCTGAGTGTACATTGAATTCCATAATTTATTTACTGATTTATTTTTATTTCTTTGTTTATCTTTAGAGATAGAGTGAGCACCCTAGGAGGGTGGTGAGCAGAGGCAGAGGGAGTAGGAGAGAGAATCCTAAGCAGGCTCCACACCCAGTGCAGAGCCTAACTGGGGGCCAAGGCGGGCTCAGTCTTAGGAACCTGAGATCATGACCTAGGTCAAAATCAAGAGCCGGGACATACATACATACATACATACATACATACATTTATTTATTTCTAAGAGTTTATTTATTTGACAGAGAGGTAGAGGGAGATCACAAGTAAGCAGAATGGCAGGTAGAAGGAGCGAGAGAAGCAGGCTCTCTGCTGAGCAGGGAGCCTGATGTGGGCTTTGATCCCAGGACTCTGGAATCATGACCTGAGCCCAAGACAGCTGCTTAACCAAGTGAGCCATCCAGGGATCCCTGAATTCATACTTCAAAAGGATGGACTTTATGATATTTACATTATATTTCAGTTGCTCTGATAACAAACAGTATATTGGAATATATTTATGAAAAATATATTTATGAAAGCTGTTTAAGACATTTTTCATTCCAACATAATCAATTTGCTATATGTTTTTAGTTAATACAATTACCAAATGAATGTATGATGTTGCATAGGATATAACAGTTTCATAATATATAATTGAAATTATACAAATAGATTTTTTTTTAAGATTTTATTTATTTATTTGACAGAGAGAGATCACAAGCAGGCAGAGAGGCAGGCAGAGAGAGAGGAGGAAGCAGGCTCCCCAGCGAGCAGAGAGCCCGATGCGGGGCTCAATCTCAGGACCCTGGGATCATGACCTGAGCCGAAGGCAGAGGCTTTAACCCACTGAGCCACCCA
The DNA here is from genome assembly GCA_003697995.1 of Taxidea taxus jeffersonii. Classification (NCBI taxonomy): domain Eukaryota; kingdom Metazoa; phylum Chordata; class Mammalia; order Carnivora; family Mustelidae; genus Taxidea; species Taxidea taxus. Next base: position 20,423 of record RCUC01152365.1, read on the forward strand.
GGCGCCCCACAAATAGATATTTTTAAATAACAGAAAAGTAGTCACAGGCGTTACTGAAGTTTGTATGTAACATTTACCATCTACGCTGACTGCCATGTGACCACAAATTCAACAGTTTACAGATTAATACACCCTCCAATTATGAAATGTGATTCTCAAGAAAAGTTTTAAAATTTGAGACATTTATATCATTTAAAATGTTTTTTTGAAATGAGAGTTTTCATCTTATTACTAGTATAACTTACTCTTTTTGAAATTTTCATAAAGTGGACCCACATTAGGCTTTTGTGGTTTTTAACCATCTGTTCGACAAATATTCGATGAGCTGAGTTCTAGGCTC
>RCUC01152366.1:0-42045 GCA_003697995.1 Taxidea taxus jeffersonii
TATCCTCAGGACGCAGTCCCAGCTCTCCTCATAATTTCAGGATGGCTGTGGTAGTTCTAGCCCTCATACCCAGAAAGACAGTAGCAAGTGGGAGAGGAAGGTCGTCTCTTTCTGTGTGTTGCTTCCTTTCTATAAACGAGGAGACTTTTGCCAGGAGTTGAACCTGGCTGCCTGTTTTTATGGAGCGATGCTTTTGCTTTTTTGTTGTGACAGTTGAGGTTTTCCACCTATGAGCCTGTGACATTGACCTATTGTTTCCCTCTCAGACGCTTGTGTTCAACTTGTGTGAGGCTTGTACTCCCTGCTTAACATGGATAGAGAATCACTCATTCTTTTGTACTTGTAGGGGCAGAGTTCTTGAAAGTTGGAAATAATTTAACTTGTAAAATTACCTGGGCTGGTTGTTGGTCTTGGAGCTATTACTTTGATATCTTGGAAATTCTCTTTACTGGTTTCTACATTTCCTTGAGTAATTTTTCGTAATCTACTTTGCAGAAAATCTTATATAACCCTGGCATTTTCAAATTCATGACTAAAGCTCTGTATCATATTTGCAAATTTTCAGAGTATCTATCCGTTGAAATATTTCTCTTTTCATTGCTACTGTTGTGTATTTGTGTTGTCTCCCTTTATTGCTTGTTTAGACTAGACAGTTTTTTTTATTGATCTTTTTCAAAGAACTAGGTCTAATTTGCTTAATCAATTTTGTTATATTTTATGTTTCTCTAATTAATTGATTTGTTTTTCTTCCTGTCTCCCTGCTGCCTAGTGTTTGTTTTATTGTTAATTTTTAAACTTATTTTAGGAGGCATCAGATAATTTATTCTTTCCCATTTTGAAATGCTCTCTATTTTATTCTGAATATAGTTGCGGCTGAATCTTCGTGGTTTTTCTAATGTAAACTGACTCGTATAGAAAAGTGCCTAAACCATCAGTAAATCACAGTGTATTTTCTTTCTTTCTTTTTTTTTTTTTTTAGATTTTATTTATTTATTTGACAGAGATCACAAGTAGGCAGAGAGGCAGGCGGGGGTGGGGGTGGGGGGGAAGCAGGCTCCCCGCCAAGCAGAGAGCCGGATTCGGGGCTCCATCCCAGGACCCTGGGATCATGACCAGGGCCAAAGGAAGAGGTTTAACCCACTGAGTCACTCAGACGCCCCTCACAGTGTATTTTCAAAAGGTGAACCCACCCATGCAAATCTGCACCCACATCGAGAAACAAGACATCATCAGTGACTCCAGGGATCGCCCCTGTGCCCTCTTCCGGTCAAGACACCCACAAGCAGAAACACTGTTACCCTCTAATGCAGGCACTACACACACTGTTGTATCGGCTTTCTTTTGCTCAACATCATGTTTGTGAGATTCATGATTACTGTTGTAGGTACTTTAGTTCATTCGTTCTTACTGTGTTTTAAAATGTAGGTTTTATTATTATTCCGGTATGGTGAGAACAGATCCAGAGAGATGCCTACCACTGGAAGACAGTTTGTTACTGTTCCCAAGAGTTGGGTGCATGCCCCCCACACCACACAGGGCTGCAAAGAGAAGCACCAGGGTGTGAGTCAGGCCCCAGAGTAGGCAGGAGAAAAGAGCTCTTATTGTGATTCTTGCAGGAACGAATAGGTGAGGCAGAGGAAGCAGGCTCAGGATTGGGTAGTCTGAACTGAAACAATGTCAGTGGGCTCTGGGGTGTAGGGGCTGCTCCTGTCGGTCTGCTATCTCCCCCAAGGACGCGGGCTGAGGAATAGTAGCTCCGAGTGGAAGAGCGCCATAAGGCAGGGTGGTTGGGGGTGGGGTGGCAGGCTCTGGATTGGTTAGTTTGCATATGAAAGGCACGCCTGCGGGAGGGTCATTTACTGTCCCTGGGAATTGGCCAGCCCTGGGAGGAGCAGTCTCTTCAAGGGTTAGCAAGACCCTAGGTGGCAAAGCTTCAGAAATACAGAAACTAAAAGACATGATTAATATATGTTGATGTATAATATGCCTCCTACCACTATTTCACGCTTGGTTTAGGCATTCTGTTGTCGAAGGCATTGGCGCTGTTTGCCGGTTTTGTCTCTCACCAATAATATGGCAATAAACATTCTTAGATACATCTTTTTGGGGAACATATATATGTCTTTCTGTTGTATATATCCCTGAGAGTGGAATTGCTAGGTCAGAAGGCATGCGTATGATTAACAGATCCCGCAAACACTTATCTAAAGGGCTCGTTAGCAGTTTTATTCCTGGGGGTGGTTCCTAAAAGCTGTGGTTGTGCTTCACTGACCCTGCGAGAACTAACAGGGGTTGTTAGTCTTTTACACGCTGGCCATTCTGGTAGGTGGGTAATGGTTTCTCACTGTGGTGGTTTCATTTCCATGATGATTAATGATGTGGAGCTCCTTTTCATGTGTTTCTTGGTCATTTGGAAATCTCCTTTGTGAGGTGCCCGTTCAAGTCTTCATGGCTTTTTTTTAAAAATTGGCTTTTGGCCTTTTCTTAGTAATTTGTAGGTGAACTAGATATATGTCCTTCACAAATATATATATTGGCATTGTTCTGTCACACTGTGCCTTGCCTCTTTCTTGCTCTTAATGACATCTTTTAATGAACAGAAATGCTGAATTTTAATGTAGTTCAATTTATCACTTTTAAAAAAATCTATTTGTTTACTACATTTGGTGTGCTGTTTTAAAAAAAATGTGTACCTATTGAAGAACACGAAGCTGTCATCCTGTATTTTCTTCTAAATGTTTCCTTGTTTTACACTACTTATTTTTGTCTGCATTACATCTGGAATTTTGATCTCTGTGTAATGTGTTTTTGGAAGCAAGATGCATTAAAAAAAACAGGTATTTGATTGACCCAATACTATTTATTGAAAGAATAAACTCTTCCCTACTGCTTTACCATACTCCTTTTCTCAGAGGTCAGGTAACTATATATTGCGGGTCTGGTTTTGGACATCCTCTTCCATTTCGTTTGGCTATTTGTATGTGTATCAGTATCATACCATTCTAACAATCAAAGTTTTTTCTTTTTTTTGTTTTGTTTTGTTTTTTAGAGAGAGAGCATGCAAGCAAGGGCGGGATGGGGTGGAGGGGGCAGAGGGAGAGAATCTTAAGCAGGCTCCATGCCCAGCACTGAGCCCAATGTGGGGTTCAATCCCATGATCCTGAGATCATGACCTGGGCTGAAATCAAGAGTTGGACATGTAACTGACCAAGTGCCCCAATAATCATAGTTTTATAATAGCTCTTGAGTGCTGATAGTGGAAGTTCTCTAGCTTTCTCCTTTTTTTCAAGATAGACTTGATTATTCTTGGCCCTTTGCGTTTCCTCATACATTCTAAAATTCGATTTTTATTTTCTGCAAAAAAACCCTGAAATTTTGATTGAGATTACATGGACTTCAGACCAATTTAGGGAGAATTAACATCTTACCAACATTGAGTGTGTGAACATACTACGCCCCTCAATTTACTTAGATCTTCTTTAGTTTCTCACAGGAAATTTTGTGGTTTTTACTAGAAATCTTGAGTAACTTTTGTTTGATTTTTTCCCCCATATGTTAATATTTGTGATTGTATTATAGATAGTATATATTCAAAAATTTGTTTTACTTCTTTGTTGTATATATATATATAGAACTATTATTGGTTTTATATATTAAACTTGCTTTTAGTGAACTATCCACTGATTTATTCTAATAGTTCACCTGTAGATTCTTAAGATTTTCTATGCATATAGTCACATCATATATGAAAAATGAGAGTTTGATTTTTTGTCCCATTTTTTTTTAAGATTTTATTTATTTATTTGACAGAGAGAGATCACAAGTAGGCAGAGAGGCAGGCAGAGAGAGAGAGGAGGAAGCAGGCTTCCCGCTGAGCAGAGAGCCCGATGCGGGGCTCAATCCCAGGACCCTGGGATTATGATCTGAGCTGAAGGCAGAGGCTTTAACCCACTGAGCCCCCCAGGCACCCCTTTTTTCCCATTTTTATGCCTTTTATTCCTTTCTCTTTCCGTATTGCACTACTTAGGGTCTTTAGTTCAAGTTGAATAAATGTAGTGATAGTGGGCATTCTTATCCTGTTCTTGATCTCAGAGGACAGCCTTTTTATAATGCACAATTTTGCATTACGTTTGCTACATATTTTTAGTATGTGCTTGTTTTAAGATTGAGAAAATTCCCAAGTTCGTGCTTTGCTAACAGTTTTGTCAAGAAGGAGTATTAATTCAGTCAAAGGTTCTTTTGCAACTATCAAGATAATTATATAATTTCTATTTTAACTTTCTCCTGTAAATGTGGTAAGTTACATTGACTGATTTTTTTTTTTTTTTTTTACTTTTTGATGCCACTTATTATTTCTCTTCTTTGGATCAATTCCACACCTTGCTGTTTTGATTCTTACTATTTTACAATATGTTCCAGTATTTGGAAAGGTTGATACCTTCTGATTTCTCTTTCTTTTCAGAATATTCTTCTGTAAATTAAACTTTTATTCTGAGATTAGCAAAAATTCACCATCATTTGTAATAAATAATAGAGAAAAATCCAGAGATCCAGTACAGCTTTTATTAAGTCGCTCGCGGTGGTGGTGCCTTGTAATACTTGTGTACAGTAGCACAATGAGGATATTGATACTGATAGAGTTCATGAATCTGATTCGGTTTTATATTTCCTCAATTTCATTTGTACTTATGTCTGTATGTGTTTGCTCTGGGCGCTATGATATACCTATGTGACTTATCAGAGTCTACTCATACCAACATTTAAATGTGTCACATCAAGTGATGTCTGAAAATCTGACTTCCGTTTAAATCGCTTCAACTGATATGATGGATAATTTTTTTTATTATATTCTGAATATTGGGTAATTATCTTACAAGGCCATGTTCCATTTAAATCTTTTATTTTACTAGGGAGTTCCCCTCTTCAGTTTTGGCACAAAAGTCTGTCCTACTTTTCTCTGCTATGCTTCCAACGACTACTTAATCTTAAGAGCTGATAGTATTTGGTCTACTTCGTTTTTATCTGGTGCTTTTGGGGGAAAGTGAGTGGGTTTCTCTGGATGAGTCACCCGGTAGCTCTTGTTGAAGGAAGGGAGTCTCTGGCCTGTGAAGCTGAGGACCATTTCTCAGGCTGGACATTTGCCCTGCCTCTGGGGAATGGAGGGCACCTCCCTGGTTGAGCCCTGACTGTGGCAGGATTCACCCTTTTGATGCCACCTGGTGGCTGTCAGTGGAGGAGGGGATTCTCAGGCCTGTCGGGACAAAGATGCCTCATGGATCAGGCACTGGTGGAATCACCCCTGTTACTTTTGCCCAACTGCCCAAGTGTCTCACAGTACTTCAGGGGAGGCTCAGGCTAACGTGGAAGAGATTGTCTACGCTATGCCATTTGTTGCCGAGGAGCTCCCCGGGGTTTCCCTGGCCAGTCCTTCTGGGTTGGACTGGCTGGGGAAGCATGAACCTCCTCGGGCTACCTCCAGTTGCTAGATTAGGAGTTCCCAATTCCAGACCTGAGATGCTTTCTTCTGTTGGTTGGGGATGATAAGACCCTCTGCCACTCTGTGCTTCCAGTCCTGAGTTCCTAGCCCATGTGCCTTCCTCTCCCCATCTTTCAGAGGTCTCCTTTAGTGTTCTCCTGCATCATGTCCAAGGCTTCTAGTTGTACTTACGTTATTGTGATATGCTATTCTTTTCAGTGGCTTCTTGATATGTTTGGTTACATAAATTATTTCTTGTTTTTCTTCTTTTTGTTTAAAGCTACTAATAACCTTAGTACACTACAATCTAGATTTTTGATGGGTGATATTTTGTCTGTTTACATTCCCAGTATGGCTAATCTCTTTGGGTGTATGGTCATCATTTTCCTATTCATTTTCTATTTGATCCACATGCTTCACATTCTTTTTTTCCTCTTCTCTCTCTCTCTCTTTCTTTTTTTTTTTTTGGCCTTGATCTGGTTTATTTTTATTTTTAATTTTTAAAAAATTTTTATATGGGGGCACCTGGGTGGCTCAGTGGGTTAAAGCCTCTGCCTTCGGCTCAGGTCAGATCCCAGGGTCCTGGGATCGAGCCCCGCATCGGGCTCTCCGCTCAGCGGGGAGCCTGCTTCCCTTCCTCTCTCTCTGCCTGCCTCTCTGCCTACTTCTGATCTCCGCCTGTCAAATAAATAAATAAAATCTTTAAAAAAAAAAAATTTTTATGTGGTTTATTTTAAAAATATTATTTTATTTTATTTTCTATAAGTGTTGAATCTACATGTATTTTTTAAACCCTACAAGTTATTAGTATTCAATTTGTACAATCAATATTTTTATATTATACACATGTAAATGCTCCCTCCTATTTTCTGGAAGAGATTGTGTAAAGTAGTGATTATTTCTTCCTGAAGTGTTTGGTGGATTTCATCAATGAAATCATTGATGCCTGAAATTTTCTTTTTTGAAAGGGTTTTTTTTTTTTTTTCATTAAAGATTTTATTTATTTATTTGACAGAAAAAGAATGGGTACAAGTAGGGGGAGCAGCAGATAGGGGGAGGGGAGAAGCAGGCTCCCTGCTAAGCAGAACGCCAGAGGTGGGGCTAGCTCCTAGGACCCTGGGATCATGACCTAAGCCAAAGCCAGATGCTTAACTGACTGAGCCACCCAGGTTCCCCCCACCAAATATATATTAAACACATAAAATTTGTCACAAAAAATTTGTCCTTTCAAGGGGTTCCTGTGTGGCTCAGTCAGTTAAGTTTCTGCCTTCGGCTTAGGTCATGATCTTAGGGTTCTGGGATCAAGCCCCAGCTCAGCGGGGAGTCTGCTTCTCCCTCTCCCTCTGCTCCCCTCTGCTCTCTCTCTCAAATAAGTAAATAAAATCTTTAAAATATATATTGATATTCAGGATATTCTTATCTATTTCTTCATGAGTGGATTAGGGTAGTTTATATCTTTCAAGGAACTGGTCCTGCCTATTTAAGTTGTTTAATTTATGAGCGTATAATTATTTATAATATTTACTTGTTATTTTAAAGTCTATAGTGATAGCTCATTTTCACTGAGGATATCGGTGATTTGTGTCATTATTTCTTGTTCAGTCTGACTAATTTTATCAAAAGCCTGAGTTTTTCAAAAGCCTGCTTTGGGGGGCGCCTGGGTGGCTCAGTGGTTAAAGCCTCTGCCTTCGGCTCAGGTCCTGATCTCAGGGTCCTGGGATCGAGCCCCGCATCAGGCTCTCTGCTCAGCAGGGAGCCTGCTTCCCCCTCTCTTTCTGCCTGCCTCTCTGCCTGCTTGTGATCTCTGTCTGTCAAATAAATAAAAAAAAAAAAAAAAAAAAAATAAAGCCTGCTTTGGGTTTCATTGACTTCTCTCTATTGTTTTTCAAATTCAATGATTATTTCTCTTATATTTATTATTTACCTCCTTTTGTTTGTTTTGGGTTTAATTTGCTCTTCTTCTCCTCTAAGGTGAAAAATTAGATATTTTATATCTTTAGTCTTTCTCTACTACAAGCTTTTAATGCTATACATTTCCCCATAAGCACTGCTTTGGCTACCTTCCATAAAACTTGGTAAGTTTTGCCATTATCCATCCATTTATTTTCAATCTATCTAGCATTTTGGTTTTAATTATGACTTCTATGGGGAGCTCATAGTAGGGTCTTACTTTTTGTCCACCTGTCAATATCTGCTATAAACTGAAGTGTTCAGACCATTTCCACCTTAACTAATCATTGATAGAATTGGATTTATGTCTACAAGTTTGTTAGTTGTTTTATTCTCGTTTTATCTTGGTATTTTGTGCCCACTTTCTTCCCTTCTTTTGGATTATCTATTTGAATATTTTTAGTGTTCCATTTTAGTTTATTTATTTGATTCTGGGGGTTCTCTCCTTGTTTCAATATTTAGGGGCCTTATTTAGGGATATATTGCTCTACATATCTGTAGGTCTGTATCTGTATCTATCTGTATCCCACAGTTTACTTTTTGAGTTAATACTGTTCTATGTTACATAAACCTTAACATATAGGTTGTAACATATATAGGTTCCTATGACTCTCTCAGTTTATCTTTAGTTTACTTTGTGTTATAGGTGTCACATATATTTATATATGTTGGAAACCCTCCCATACAATATAATGATTTTTGGATTTTAGCAGTCATACGCATTTAAGAGTACTTCAGGTATGGAAAAAAGTCTTTAGATATTTACCATTTATTTTATTCTCCTTTACCCCCAAAGAGCCATGTTTCCCTTTGAAATTGTTTTCTTTTAGCCTGAAATGATTCCTTTAGCATTCTTGTATGTAGTGCAGGTCTGCTGGCAAAAAATTCTCCTAGTCTTCCTTTTTCTGACATCTTAATTCTTCTTTATTCCTGAAGGATATTTTAACTTTGTATAGAATTTTAAGTAGATAGTTTTTTATCCTGGCCTCTGCATTCTCTGGGAGAATGGTGGTCATCCCATTCCTGGTTCCCTTGTATGTAATGTGCTGTTTTCCTCTGGCTGCTTTCAAATTTTTTTCCTTTTGTTTTCAGCAACCTGTTTAAGATGCACCTAAGTAGTTTTCTTTGTGTATATGCTTTTAGGAGTTCATTGAGTGTCTTGAAATTATAACTGTATCTTTTACCAGTATTGGGAAATTTTCTGCAGTTATTAATTTAGATATTTTGTGTGTGTGTGTTGGGAGAAAACCTTTTTATTTCCTTCTGGGGTTCCAACAGCATTTATATCAATATGGATATTTTTAATGTCCAACAGGTTCCCTGGCTCTTTCATTTTCAACCTTTTCTGTCCCTATTTGTTTTTCGGGTTGAATAATTTTGTTTCGTCTGTGTTCAGATTCACTAACTCTAGAGCAGTGATGGATTTCCATGCTGCCTTTAGGTATCACTGCTGTCACCACCACACTGATCATAGTAAGGGCCCCCTTAGCAGGAATAGAGGGGAGAGAAATATACATAATTTTATGCACATGCATATACATGCAATTAATATGACATATCTGTGTCTAGTCTATCTGTGTCTAGTCTACATGTTTGTCTATGTCTGTACGGGGTGGGGGAAGGAAATTCATCTGTGTACAGTTTGCTTCTCTAAGTTTATATTCCTGTCTACGGCCATACCACCCTGAACGCGCCCGATCTCGTCTAAGTTTATATTCCCGTTCACATTCTGCCTACATTTTTTGTCATCCATTGGAGTCCTCAGGTAATTGTTTTTTGCATTTTCTCTAGAAATTAGAGTTCCATCAAGCAGGAGCTATGGGCTATAGTAGATTTATGGCAACATTGCAGAACTAGAACTCCAGTCATATATCTTTTAAATAAATTAATGCTTCTAATTGCTATCTCTAAGAGGGTTTCTACAACCACTTTATTCCGTGGCCATTAGCACAAAGTACCTCACAATCATTTCTTGAAGTGTATTTTCACTGGGTACCAAATTCAAGTTTCCATTTATTTTAAAAAATACTTTTGTCTCATTAGTCTTTTGTCTACCTAGATTTTATTTTGAAAAGTCAGTCATCAGTCTTGCACCTCTCTAGGGAGTGTGTGTGTGTGTGTGTGTGTGTTTCCAAGTTGCTTTTAAGATTTTCTCTGTCTTTGATTTTCACAAGTTTGAGTATGATGCATCTAGGTAGGTATAGTCCCCTGCCCCCCCTTTATCCTGCTGTATTTATTGAGTCAATGGTTGATGTATTTCATTAGATTTGGGAAATTCTCAGCCTTTATTTCTTTTAGTATTGCTTGTGACACTTTGGTACCCTTTTTCAGACAATTAAACATTTATTAGACATGTTTAACAAGATCCCACATCTTCTGTACTATATTTTCCCCTTTTTTTCCACTCTCTGAGCTTCATTGGAATATTGGGTATAAACATGTCTTTGAGTTAACTAGTCCCATCTTCTCTTGGGTCCTGTTTTTACACTGATTCAGTGAATATCTAAATTTATATTTTTGTTTTACAGTTCATGACTGTCTTTATAATTCTTTTTTATGGGTTCAAATTATCCGTGCAAATAATTTCAACTTTATATCCAGGTTCTTTCTCATTTCTTCTGTTTTTCTTAACATATAGATGTGACCTAGGTTTGCTGTTCATTTTTAAATCTTGGTCTGTTATCACCAATATTCATCTACTAATGATTTAATTTTATTAGCTGTTTTATCTCTTGATTAATTACTTTTTTAAAATAAATTAGACATGTATAGTAGTAATTTTTGTTTTATCCTCAACTGTGGGAGATATCCGTAGGGTGCAGTTTATATTATGTTTTTCTGATGATTGTGAAGTGCTGTGCTCAAGAACATCTGAGTTACTAACAAATTATCTTGATACTATTGAGGTTTGGTTTTAGAATTTGTTACAGTGGTTCTTTTTTTAGATTTTACTTATTTATTTGAGATAAAGAGTGAGAGAGAGAAAGTGAGCATGAGTAGGGGAAGGGAGAAGGAAAAACAGATTCCCCACTGAGCAGGGATCCTGATGCAAGGATCTATCCCAGGACCCTGGAATCATGACCTGAGTTGCAGGCAGAAGCTTGACTGAGTGAGTTACAGTAATTCTTTTGGAGGTCTTTCCCTCACTCTTATAACAGGATTCTTAAACTTGGGACGTGGCCTCCTGGGGTTTCAGTTGAAAGTGACTGGTGTTCATCAAGATATTGAAACTCAGGTTTTTAGCCTACAGTTTAACATGTCTCTGGCATTTTATATCCTCTGAAATATCTGCTCATTTCTCCATCCTCCCAGTGGGTCAGTAAAATCCTCTTTGCTTCTTTGCAAGCTAGATACACGTCTAAGGAATGATCTAAGAACTTGTGGATAACCTTTACAGGGATATTTTGTACTTTCTTACTTCAGCTTCTTTCCCTCTCTTAACACACTTCAGAATTTTATTTTACCTTGGTACCACAAAATGTTCCCTCCATCTAGTGAGACTGCTGTTCCATGCTCTTCTTTGATTTCCACGGAAAATGGATTAACAGTGTCTTCAGGTAAGTAGATCTAGTGTGTATATCAGGCTCTTCTCATGTTCTTTTTCATTATCTCAAATGCAGTCTCATATAGGTTGACGTATAAAGGCCTAAAAATAATTATTTTATACATTTGAATAAGTTTTATTGTTGCTTACTGTGGTAAGTTATGTTACTTATGATTCTTCCACATATTTATTCATGCCCCCCCACCTCAGCTTGACACATTGTTCAGCTTAAATTGTTTTGAACTTTCCAGTAAGGGTATTGTGTTGTATACCTTGTTGTCTACATGGTATCATGTTGTATACAACTTAACTTTGAAATTCAACATTATATTAATGAAGTTTGTTATATACAGCCAAGTTTTTTAATTTTTAGGGATGTCTAATATTTTATTTTCTGAGTATATGATTTATTTATCTATTTTCCTGAATGTGGACTCTTGATTTATTTCTAGTTGTTTTTGTTCCTTCTTATAAACCTTACTGTTATGAACATTATTTGGCATGCATGTATTTAGGTACAAGAGCTTCCCTTGACTATGTATAGACATGGAATTGCCGGGTTATGAATGATCAACTTAAAAACCAACTTATAACAATGGTTTATTTTCCAGTTGTTGTATTAATTTATACCACCAGCAGTGTATATGATAGCCCTTTGATCCACATCTTCTTCACCCCTTACTATTTTTTTGACTTCTTATTTTTGCCAATTGAGACTGTCAAATAGGGTCATATTTTGATCTTGATTTGTATATTGTATTGAGCATCTCGTCACATGTTTATTTAGCATACATATTTCCTGCTAATGTTTATTTCTTCTCATTTTTTGTTTATTATAGATTATTGGATTATTTCTGACTTTCTCACTGATTAAGTACCTTGTTCTCCAGTGTTTTTCAGTTGTTCCTGGAGCTTACAACTTTTTGGCTTGCAGTCATGCACCTATCATCTATGATTTATATCAGAGTTTTTTTCCCTCCATCTCTCTCTTTAAGAAAAAAAAAATTAAGAGAGCGAGCATGAGTGGGAGGGAGAGGGAGAGAGAATCTCAAGCTAACTTCATGCTGAGCATGGAGCACAACATGGGGCTTGATCTCCTGACCATGAGATTATGACCTGAGCCCAAACCAAGAGTCAGGCATGCCTGACCGATTGCTCCTCCCAGGTGCCACATTCTTCCTCCATCTCTTTAAAGTGTCTTTAAAATAATAAATTCTAAGTGAGATTCATTTCTCTTTACTTTTAAAATTTAAAATTTAAATTTAAGATAAAAAATTTAAAAATCATTTACTTATTTATTTATTTGAAAGAGAGAGAACATGTGCACACATGGAAGGGAGGGGCAAAAGGAGAGAGAGATCTCAAGCAGACTCCATGTTGAGTGCGGAGCCCCATTCAGGGCTTGATCTCACAACCCTGAGATCATGACCTGAGTGGAAACCAAGAGTCTCATGCTTAACTAACTGTGCCATGCAGGTGCCCCTAATATTAGTACTTTTTGTCTAAATCAAAGGTAAAAAGATATTTTCTAGTAAAAGCTTTTTAGATTTCGTTGAGATACAATTTGCAAACAATAAAATACACCCATTTTAGCTGCGCAGTTGGATGAGTGATGATAAAAGTGTATCCAGATAATCATCACTCTGTTATAGGGGTGGAACAGTCCCATGCCCCTTTGAATTCAGTGCCCACCTCTGTTGAATACCAATGATGATCTCATATCTGTCACTACAGAATAGTTGTGTCTATTCTGGAACATGTAAATAAAATGTATAGTCATCTTTTGTATCAATGTTCTTAGTGTAATGTTTTTGAGTTTTTCTATGTAGTTTTGTATATGAGTAGCTTGTTCCTTTTTATTGATGAATTGCATTTCATCATAAGAAAATAAGCACAATTTAATGGACATTCACAGTCTTTCCAATTTTGGATCATGAACACAGCTACTAAGGACATTCACATACAATTTATCATATGGATGTGAACTTAAACTTTTATTCCTTTTGGGTAAATATCTAGGGTATGGCAATTGTGTGTCTAGCTTTATAAGAAACTATGAAAATATTTTCCAAATTGATTATACCATTTTGCAATACCAGGACAGTGTGTGAAAGTTCTAATTGCTCCTCATTTTGCCAAAACGTGGTATGGCTACTAAATTTTTGTCATTCTAGCGGTTGTGCGGTGGTAACTCTGTTTTCAAATTCCTCTTCTGTAATAACTAGTGATGTTGAACACCTTTCTTATGTACTTCATTGCAGTTCCTACTGTGTTCTTTTCTGAAGTATCTGCTCAAATCTTTTGCCCATTTAGAACGTTGGGTTGCTTGTCTCCTTTTGTTGTGTTGTATGATTTCTCTAATATTCTGGATGCCAGTCATTTGTTGATATAGGTATAGATATATTCCAGTCAATAGATTCTCTTTGTATTTCCTTAATGGTATTCTTTAAAGGCTGCAAGTGTTTAACAGTTATGCAATACAAGTTATCTTTTTCTTTTTAAATGACCAGTGCCTTTTGTTTGCTATATATGTAAACAAATCTTTGCCTGCTACAAAGCTACAAGTATTGTCCCCTGGATTTTCTTCTAGATTTATAGTTTTAGGTCTTACTCTTCTGTCTGTAATCCATTTTGAATTATTGTTTTGCATATGGTGTGAGGTAGGCCTCAAGTTTATTTATTTATACATGGTACCTAACAGTTGAAAAAGCTGCCCTAATGAATTACTTTGGCATCTCTGTTGAAAATCAATTAAGCATGTATATGGGATCTTTTTTCTGTACCATCTCTTCTGCTTTGTTTTCTCTACATCTGTCTTTATGCTAATATTACACTTTATTGCTGAAACTTTATAGTAAATCTTAAAATTAAGTAATAAAAATTGGCTACTTTTGTTCTCCTAGGTAAAAATTATTTTTTGTATTTTAGGTCCTTTTAATTTTTAGAGTCACAGGGGTGCCTGGATGGCTCAGTTGGTTGAGCATTTCCCTCAGAGGGAAAAGAAAATCTTGGAGCGGGCTCCATGCCCGGCATCCACTGTGGGGCTTGATCTCTCAACCCTGAGATCATGACCTGAGCTGAAATCAAGATTTGGACACTTAACAGACTGAACCATACGGACACCCTTCTTATATTATTATAAAAAGACCTTATACACCGGTGCACATCCCCTGACTTCTTGATCCACTCTAATTCTCTTTGCCCTCGAATATCCCCTCTGCTGGGCTTCATGGTTTATCTAGTGGTATGAAGCAAACCCTGACCCTGATAAGTCTGAGCTTCTAGGGATAATGCTTCTCAGGCTGGGTAACTGTACTTTGTAATTCATTCTTAATTGGTCAAGGCAGCACCAAGAGGCACCCAGATAGAGCACAGGTTTTTCTCCCTGCCCCCACTATGTAAACAGGGTTACACCCTCCCAGTAAGCTTGCTGTCTTCTCTTTTCACTTGCTGATCCTAACACAAAGAGTTAAAGAGAAAGAAGGAAAGTAAGTAAGCAAAAAAGGAAGGAAGGAAAGGGAAGGGAAAAGGAGGGGAAGGAAGAAAAAGAGTATTTATTTCTTAATTTCAGAGTACTTGATCAAATATTAATATAGCCACCACACCTTTTTTGTGTGTGGTTAGAGTTTATGTGCCTGTCTTTTTTCATCCTTTTATTTTTAACCTGTTTCTTTACATGTAAACACATAGACAACATATTTGGCTTTAAAAAATCCATTCCAATAATCTTTACCTTTTATGTGTGTTTTTATTTTGTTTGCATTTGCTGTAGGTATTTATATGCTTAGATCTAGGTCTATATGTCTGCTCTTTGTCTATTTGTATCATCTGAATTTTTTGTTGTTATCTTCTTTTGTATTATGTCTAGTTCCCTTTTATCCCCTCTATTGGTTTACTAGATACATGTCTTTAAATTTTAAATGTATTTTAGTGCTTGTTATAAGGTTTATCATAACCATTTTTATTTTATCACCTTCTACCTTCAAATAATATACCAATTCATGTGTAAATAAGACCCTTAGAACAGTATACTTTCAATTTCCACTATCCCCTATTTTATTGTCACTAATTTTGTTTTTACTTATGTTTTAAGGCCACAGTTTATTGTTATTAATTTTGTTTTACATACTCAAATGTCTTTTTTTCAAATGTCTCTTAAAAATGAAAAAAAATAAAAATCCGTTTTATATATACAATTTCCTTCACTCTTTATTGATTGAATAGATCTACGTTTCCTTGTGATATTACTTTCCAGCAGCCTGAAAATTTCCTTTAAAAGTTTTTGTTGGGAATTTCATTGTCTGTAAATATGTTTTCTTTTTTCTAAAAGGATTTTATTTTTGCTGCATATTGATAATTAAAAATATTTTATTTCACCATTTTGTTTCATTATCTTTTGGCTCATATTATAATTGGTAAAAAGTCTGTAGTAACTTTTATATACTTTTTTCTACTCTAAACAGTATTTCTTTTTTCTCTGCCTGATTTTTAAGCTTTTCTCTTTATTTTAGTAGTTGGATTATAATGTGCCTTGGTGGTGGTGGTGGTGGTGGTGGTGGTGGTGGTGGTGGTGGTGGTGTGTGTGTGTGTGTGTGTTTATCCTGCTTGGGATTCTGGTGAGGCTATAAGGCTCTCTTCATCTGTCTCTTCTCTCAAGGGTTACAGTCCTGCACTGCCTCTTACTGAAGACCTAAAATAGTTGTTTCCTATTATTTAGTGTAATTTTTTAGTTATTTATGTTGGAAGGGCTAGCGTGATACTGATTAATTACTCTTATAACTGGGATTAAGAGTACTTCTTATTAAAGTTCAGATGTTTTTCTTTTATTTATTTATTTTTTAAGATTTTATTTATTTATTTGACAGAGAGAGAGATCACAGTAGGCAGAGACAGGCAGCGAGGGGGTGGGGGGCGGTGAGAAGCAGTCTCCCTGCTGAGCAGAGAGCCCGATGTGGGGCTCGATCCCAGGATCCTGAGATCATGACCAGAGCTGAAGGCCAAGAGGCTTAACCCACTGGGCCACCTAGGTGCTCCCAGATGTTTTTCTTTTAAACCTAAGGTCTGAATCTATCAGGAAGTGTTTTTGTGCATAATGTAAGTTAGATATAATTTTTTTTTAAGTTATGGACAATCACCCCAGTTCCATTTATTGACTGGTACTTTCCCTAATGAATTATCATGCCTGCTCTTCCTGCATGACAAATTTCCATATACGCGTGGGTCTATTTCTGGGCTTTCTATACTATTCCATTGGCCAATTAATTTATCCTTGTACTAATACTGAGCTATCATAATTTCTGTAGCCTAATAATACGTTATACGGATTATACTATCTGTTAAGTTGGGTCCTTTCTCTGTTCTTCAGAAATTTCTTAGGTATTCTTAGCTCTTTATTCTTTCAAGTACCTTGGAAAATACTGCTTTTTTGGTTAGCATTTCTTGGCCTGTATGGATCAACCTGGGGAGAATTGATATCTTCACCATATTGTGTCTGTCTTTCCTTCAACATGGGTTAACTGTTCATTTTTTCAGTTTCTTAATGACCTTCAGTAATGTTTTATAATTTTCTTCATATGGATCATGTAAGTATTTTGTTAGAATTATCTGCTATTATAAATGCTGTCCTTTAAAGATATTTTTTTCTAATTGTTTGGTGCAGAGACATGCAATTGACTTTAGATGAATAGATTTTATAATCATTCTTCTTGCTAAACCCATCTGTTATAGCTAGTAATTTTTTCAAGATTGTTTTATATATACATGAACATGTAATCTAAAAATAATGACTCTTATTTCCTCCTCTCTAATCCTTAAGTCTTTTTTTTCCTTCAGATTTCTCTTATTGTATATTCTGTAACCTCTAATATAATGTTGAATAGATTTGGTAATAGTGAGTATCCTCTTGTCTTTCTGATTTTAAAGTAATTGCTTTACTATTTCCCCATTTGGGATTATGTTTATTAAATGTACTTTGCAGATACCTTTTATCAGATTAAAGAACTTTTCTTAAAATATCTTGATTTTCATCATGAATAGATATTGAGTATTATGGAGAGCTTTTTCTGCCTCTGTGAGGTAAGGACATGGGTTTTTTCCATTAGCCGTTTAGAACTTTGTTTCAGATATTTTTGTTTAGATTTTTTGCACCTATGTTTATCAATGAAATGGTTTGGTGACATTTTATAGTACTATTTTTGTATCTTTCAGGGTCAGAATTATAGTGGATCAGAAGATGATTTAGGTCTGCTCCTTCTTCTTATGATTCTTTAAAGAATATATTCTCTATAAATTTACTATAGGTTGCTTGTAAAGATGCCAAGAGATTATTTGTAGGTAAAATATAAATTACTGCTTTAAAATTTCTTGAAAAGATATAGAAATTATCATGTATTATTTCTTCTTGGCTCATTTATCTATTAGTTTTAACAAATATATTTTAGTTTTTAGTTATTTAGTTTAACAAATATATTCTTAAAATGTTTACATGTTATTAGTGTAAAAGAGTTAATATTCTCATATTTTAAATCTCTGCTATATTAGTAATTAGGTTATTTTTCAGTCACAATATTTTTTTTTGAGAAGTTTGTGTGCATGCATGTGGGTGGGGAGAGGGACAGAAGGAGAGAGAGAATCTTAAGCAGGCTCCACACCAAGCCTGACATGGGGCTTGATCTCATGACCCTTGGATCTTGATCTGAGTGGAAATCAAGAGTTGGACACTTAACCAACTGAGCCACCCAGGCACCCCTCATTCATGATATTTTTTATTTGTAACTTTTCTCTTTCTTTTTCAATATCAATAATCCAAGAAGACTATTTTTTTTACTCTTTTAAAAAAAGTAGATTTCATCCTTGATTTCATTTTCTCTATTTTAATAAAGCAAATAGCCCAAAATTTGTAGTCAGATTCTAGCTATAGTGATTATTAGTTGTGTGGTTTTGTGTAAATTACTTAAGATCTCTGTGCTTCAGTTTCCATCTTTTCCTAAATAGTATGGCTGTTATGAGGATGAGTTACTAAAATGTAAGACACTTGAAACAGTATGTGGCAAATAGTTATTATAAAAATAATTGTTTCGTAAGTAGATCTTTTGTTCTTTTCTGTTCTTGCCTTTATCTCCTTTCTTACATATTTTGAAAATTATTGTTATCCTCTTTCTAAATGTTTAGATCTTGCTTCACTTCTAATATAAGAATTGGAAACTGTATGTTTTCCTCAAATTACCACTTTTGCTACATTCTGTAAATTTTGTTACATGATAGTGCTGATGGTTATTTTATTATTATTTAGTGCTATGTGGTTTGAGCTATCCATTATAAATTTTTTATGTCTCTGAGTTATTTAGAAGTACTTAAATTTTATATACACACACACATATATATGTATATATATATACATATATACACACACACACACACACATACAGGAATATTTTAAATATCCTATGTTTTTATTATTAATTTGTAACTTTTGGTCAAAAACATTATTTGTTCATGTTTAGTATGTAATTGGTTTTCACAAATGTTCCATAATGTATCTGAGAAGAAGGTGTATTTTTAAATTATCCAGTGCATAATTATATGTTTATTAAATCATACTGTTCACATCTTCTATATCTTCTGTAATTATTTGGTCTGCTTGACCAGTGATTGAAGTAGCTTCTTAGAAATTAATCACTATGTTGCTAGATTTTTACATATCTCTTTGCAGTCCTGTGTATGTTCACTTTATACATTTTGAAGCTAATTATTAGGTACATATTTGTTTAGACAAGTCTTCTTGATTAAGGTCTTCAACATTTTGTAGTGATTCTCTGTATTCTTTATATTTCTGCCTTAATGTTTATTGCATCTGATATTATTTTCATCTTTTTTCTTAATTAATATTGCATGGTATTTTTTTCTCATCCTTTTTCTTTTAACCTCTCTGTATTCTTTGAAATTTTCTATCATTTGAAGATTTGATTTAAATTATCCATCTTTTTCTGCCTTTTAATATATCTTTTGCCTTTTCCCAAATGATAAAAATGTACCATTAGTTTCTCCCATTGCCTCATCATATGGGCATCAATAACATCGTCTTGTTATTTTCTAGAACTTTCATTTTGGTTTTGTATGAATCTACTTTTTTTTTTTTTTTTGGGAGTGCTCTTAGTCCTTTGAATACAAAAGGCAACTTTATAGGTATTTTTCTCCCCTTCTTTATGAATCTCTTAGAACATGCTAGATGTGTTTCTTTTCTTATTTGAATACTTTCTCACAGTCTTTTAAAAATGCCCCTTTGTGTGACAAGCCTAATGAAGCTTTGTATGTCTGACAGTCATTTTATGATGTTTGAAAGGCAATTTGGCTGGATATAAAATTCAAGATTTAATGTTCCGTTATTTCAAGGCCTCGAGAAAGAGACTCTATTGTCTCATGAGCCAGTGTTGCTGCTGAGAAGTCTGATGTCCAGTGGTTCCATAGGTTATCTGTTCTTTCAGGAAACAATTTGAAGATTTTCCTTTGTTTTGGGTATTCCTCAATTTTATTATAATATCGGTTCTTATATTTTCTTATATGCCATCCTGTGGTGCTTTCACTCCAGGGTCATTCAGGTTCTTTATTAAAGTCTTAGAAAATCTGTCTCCGAAGTTTCTTCATTATTTTCTCCTCCACATACTTCATACTTCTCACCCACAGACATTTTTTCTGTTTCTTTCTTTGCTCTTCTCCTTTCCTTTTCTGTGGTGCGCAGTGTGGTCCGGGGTGGTGGTGGTGTTGATGTTGGTGGTGGTGCTTCTTCTTCCTCTCCTCCTCCTCCTTCTTCTTCTTTTCTTAAAGATTCTATCTATTTATTTGACAGAGAAAGACAGTGAGAGAGGGAACACAAACATGGGGAATGGGAGAGGGAGAAGCAGGCTTCCCGCTGAGCAGGAAGCCCAGTGTGGGACTCGATCCAGGACTCCAGGATCATGACCAGAGCCAAAGGCAGACGGGTAATGATTGAGCCACCCAGGCACCCAGCCCAGGGTGCTTCTACTACCATCCTAAACCTTGCTTTCCTGTTTCCCAAATGAGGGCACTTAATAGTGGTTGTTTGTTTGTTTGTTTTTTGATATTCTACCTACATGGGAGAGGAAAGAGGCAGATTGGCATATAACTATCAGAAATGCAAAGATTCAATTTAAAATAGATAAACTATGTGCTTAAGTTATTTCAGTGTTCAGTGTCATCATTTTTCTACTGTGATTTGCCAATCTTGATTTCTGTACTGTGTTATCTCTTTCAGGTGGCTGGATTATATATTCATGTGATTTCCCCAAGTATGTCCCTTTTTATTAATTTCTGAGCCTTTTATATTTGGTACTGCCCTTCTTAACCTATAGAGCACTTCTTGTGTTATTACACAAGCTGGAGACAATAGTTTTTTCGTTTGTAATGTAAGAAAGGAAAAGTCTGAGATCACACTGATTTTAGTCAGTGGTATTTTTTTTTTCTGTAAGAATTTGTTGTAGCATATATCCTTTCTTCAATTAAAGTATTTTTTTTACCATAATATATCTAGATTTATTTGAAATGATTTTGTTTTGAATATTGTAAGTTCTTTTGATTTACTGTTGATTCATTTAAAACTCAAAAAACATGTCTTTGTGTTTTCTTTGGTTTTGTTGTGTGTGTTTGCTCGTTTGTACATCTATTTCCCAAGAGTCTTCTGCAATTCTGGTGTTGTTCCCCATTCTCTGTCCTCCCATACTTGTCATTCTAGCCCTTGTCATTGCTTTCTCTCACATTGCCAGGAAGATAAGGTGTCACCTCACCAATTCTGTCTTCGCTTCATTGATCCCATTATAGACTTGAACTTGGAAATTAGAGGTTTGGTTTTATTTGCAACCCTTCCTTCTTTAATCCACCAACTCCCTTCTTAAGCTCAGGTTTTATATTTGTGTCTCTTCCTGTGACTTTTTTGTCTTCGCTCATTTTCTTCTTTTAGTTCTTTGTAACAGTTTCATAAAAAGAGAAATATTCTCTGAATTATTTTGCAAATGTTGTTCACTACATTGTACGTTGTTCTATCTATGGTTGATATCTCTAGCAGTGGAAATAGATTACTGAGGAAACTAGTATAATGCCTGCTGTAAGATGTTAAGATTCTTTCTGAAAGTGTCTTGGCCAAATGAGCTTTGCTGGTGAGGACTACATTTCCCAGGATTCAGTGTATCCTCACCTGTTCCGTTTCTTCTCCACTTCTTGCCCTGTAGTTCTCTGGCAGTTGTTTTTCCTGAACAAATTTAGAGCATTTTCTGAAAGTACGTTTGGGGGATAGTAGTTCTTCTGAATGTGTATAGAGGTTATGTGAAAAAGTAAAAATGTCATGTATTCAAGTGTATTTAAGAAATATTGACTGAAACAAAACTGTGAAAGATTTTTTTATTGAATGACTTCTGAGAGTTTTTAATGGCACTGTAGCTCCTTGGGATGGGGCTGGCTAAAGCTCTTTGAGCTGTACCTTATACAATGGATGTTCTGCAGAATACCTTTTGGGAACTTTTGCTGTTACAAGTTGGGGGAGATCCAGAAAGTCATCTGGCTGCCCAGGAGCAGGAAGCACTGGGAACTGATGCATACTCTTCAAGTTAACATAGACTCTGGGCTCCAATCTCAAGAGCAAGCACAGAAAGGGAGGGTGATATTAGAATATCCACTGATGATGTTTCAGAACGATGAGGCTGTCCTATCTTTTCCAGAAAAGTACAGGCGGTGCACTGATTATATTTCTCCATTCATATCAGATAACCTTATATTCAGTAGAAATTTCCCCAGTATTTACAATAGGATGGATGCCAGTATTGTCCTCCTCTTTTTTCTTTGATTTCTTAAAAAATCATTTCTGTGTCTTTATAAATATTTTAGTTAGAAGTTGGGGGAAAATATGCCATCTGCCATTATAAATCAGAGACCTACCTAAATAGTGCAAGAGGTTGGTAAATAAGCCACATTGAATTTGCTGTCTCTTTGGGGGCAGGGAAGGCAATCACTTGGAAGTATGCCAGCTTTATGCATCTCCATGAGTGTCTGACCTCAAGGGCACGGCTATGTTGCCTCATGATTACAGCAGGCAATTGCACGGTCTTATCCCTGGTTCAGCTGCTTTCACAGCACGGGGTTCTATTGGCACCCAGTGGCAAGGGCTGACTGCACCCCAGCCACTTGTTTAAAGTAAAACTTTGAACTTGCCATTACTTAAACCCCATCAGAGAACTGACACATTTAGTAGATTATCTGAAAGTTCTTCAATGTATCCATCCTTTAGGTATTCTAATGCTTATGCTCTGGGAAGGCTGGGCATTGAGGATGCCTCCTCTGTTGAGAATCCCTCTCCTTCATGGGCACCCAGAAGTATTTCTGGTGTGATGTCATTGGCTATCATTGAGGGGCATGGTTAAAAGCATGCTTAAGAATTAAGAAACTCGGGGCGCCTGGGTGGCTCAGTGGGTTAAGCCGCTGCCTTCGGCTCAGGTCATGATCTCAGGGTCCTGGGATCGAGTCCTGCATTGGGATCTCTGCTCAGCAGGGAGCCTGCTTCCCTCTCTCTGCCTGCCTCTCTGCCTACTTGTGATCTCTCTCTGTCAAATAAATAAAATCTTTAAAAAAAAAAAAAAAGAATTAAGAAACTCAGGGCTCCTGGGTGGCTCAGTGGGTTAAGCCTATGTCTTCGGCTCAGGTCATGATCTCAGGGTCCTGCATTGGGACCCACATTGGGATCTCTGCTCCACAGGGAGCCTGCTTCCCCCCTTCCCACCCCGCCTGCCTCTCTGCCTACTTGTGATCTCCCTCTCTCTGTCAAATAAATAAATAAAATCTTTAAAAAAAAGAATTAAGAAACTCATGATCGACTTTATTGTAGGCATGAGCTTGAAAACACTCTCTGCCTGACATGGGTTTTCTCCATAAGCACTGACGCTCTGAGATTCAGTCTCAGGGATGGAATAGCTACGCTTGTTCTTGTCCTACGATATTATAAATCATGTAAATGATTAAGTTACTGATCATGTTAAGTACCTAAAATGATGGGTGACAGAGCTGATATTCAAATCATTATGGCAGACTCGGGTAGGCTAATGAAATAACCTCAGCAGGGGAAAAATCTACAGCCTTCATTTGGATAAAAACAATCCATTGAAACACCTGTCCTGACAGAGAGATTAATACGGCATTTCCAAGAGTCTGTTCTGAGCAACAGTACTTCAAGAAGATGCTTCCCTAAGGAGGGGGCTCCGGGGAAAACGGAGTATGAGAAATGCTATATGTTAAATCTATCTTATGATGATTCACAGGACATGTTAGCATATTAAAAGTCTGTAGTAAAGAAATCTGTTTAATTTTTGCTGGAGCCATTTTTTTTTTCTTCCCAAGTTCATTTATTAGAGGACTTTCCTTGTTGTTGCTGCTGCTGCTGCCGCTCTTTGCCACGCCATCAGATCTAGTACTGTTTGAGGACTGCCCTGTAGAGTTCACTGGGCAAATGCTGGGTTCAATCTTGCAACCTAGGACCCCTGGGTTTTTCCTCATACCATGGGTTGTCTCCCAGTGTAATCATGCTCTGATTTTTCATAGGCTCGTCCTTATCTGCCTGTAACTTTGTTTTCTTGGCAATAGTAGCTGTAGTTCCCACCTGCAGGGTCTAGAACATGTAACACGTGGGGCAAAGTTAATATCGATTGGTAAAACTAGAAAGCTGGAAGATGGCGCCCTGCACTAGGGTCCGGCACTAGGGTTGGAGAATGTCTGTGACCACGGGCAGTCTAGAAGCAGGACTGGATTCCTTCCTTGGCTTCTTCACAGACCTTTTGGGCCCGTGCTAGATTCTGTGAGTGATGTTACGAATAAGATAGAGATGTTGACTCCAAGGGCCCAACATCCGGAATGGGGACAGCTAAGTGAACAGACGGTGGGCTGGCATGTGGCTGGGGGCTGGGGTAGAGGAAGTGATTAGTCGAGGTGCAGATAAAACGGGATTGAAGAGCACAACCCTGCACTGCTGGCTGGACAGGAGGTGCCAGCTGGTGGCAGGCTGCGGATTCCTGGCGGGGGGGAGCAGGGACCAGGAGGCTACAGCTCGCAACACAAAGCAAGTGGTGATGGTTGCTTCTGCTGGGGGGCAGTGCGCTCAGGGTGGCCAGACCCAGAACCTTGAGGAAAGGAAGCCCGAAGATGGAAAATGGGTCTGGAGGGGCTGCGAAGGCCCATCTTCTGGGGGTTCAACTACATACAGAAAGTGGGAGTGCCCCCACTCTGTGCCAGGGACACTTGAGCTGAGCTCTAACATCTGGCACTTGCCAGATGTTTAAACCTGAGAAAGCCACTCAGAGGTTTGGTAAAGGTCCGTTTCTTCACTTGTTAAATGGGGACTATTTGCAAGGCATACCTAAGGTTGTGTGGGCCTAGCCTAGCGCCTGGCATATCTTCTGAGCTCCGTGCAGGTTACCTGCTATATAATAGCTAGGTTTCACTGTGGAAAGATCACTCCATGTGGTGAGGGGTCAGCGGAAGAGGGCCTGGAGCCATGAGGGGTGGGGAGGTGGCCACTGAGATAGTCTGAGAAAGAAACATTCTGAGTACAGAGGAAAGCTCTAGCAGGGGAGACTGGAAAACCTTGAAAGGTTTGAAGGAATCCAAGAAGGGAGGTGGCACTTGAGGGCTGCTTGGGAGGACTAGTGACCTTGGATAATTGAGACCTTGCCTCCTAAAAGCACACAGGACCCTAGCAGTAGTCCCAGGACAGTATGTCTTCTAGAAGAGTGGGAGTATGCTCTGTGTTGTTCCAGAAGGAAGAGCTTGTAGGAAGACAGCTTTCAACTAAAGTAAGTTTCTAACAGAGCTGTCAGAAGATAGATATCATAGGCTGCCTTGTGAAGTAATGAGTACCCCATCACTGGGGTTATTCAAGTGGAGTCCAGATGCTATGGAGGGATTCTGTTGCCTATGGGATTTTTGACTATCTGTCCTCCTCCAAAGGGCCTTCCAGTTCTAAGTTTCTGTAATTCTGAGCCTTATCCGGATTCTAAAGTAGTTAGTGGTTCCTAAAACCAGTCATAAAGATGAGGGCAGATTTAAGACTGTACCACAACACAGCATTTTCCTTTCTGTCACGATAGAGGGATCTGCATATTTGGATCCAGGCTGGACAATCTCATATCCTTGATCTTGGAAGCCTTTTGGAAGCCTCTTAACACCTGTGTCAGGTCTTGTGGGTGCTTGGTGGCTCCCGCTCAGGGTAAGGTGCTCAATCCAGTGCCTGTTAAAGGCAAGAGCGAGGCACGATGGGCTTCCCACCTGCATCTCCCCAAAGATGCTGACACGGAGTTCTTCCTTTGTACGTTTGAGCATCAGGCACACTACCCATCCACACTTACCTTGTTTGAAGGTGGTGGAAAGAAAAGGAGCACCTTGACTGTCCTGGAGGGTGTAGGACTTGGCAGTACCAGGGCTCCCAGAAACCTGAACATCCTGACCCATGGGAAACACCCCTGTCCACGAGTAGTTTTTCCTGCTGGACGCCTGCCTTAAGTGGGGCCACTATGAGACCCAGAAGTGTAGTGGAGCCCCAAGGTAGGCATCTGACTAAATCAGGTCGTGGGTAAGGACCTGAATTTCTCTCTGCTTTGCTGGGCTGCTCCCTCAGGAGCCCCCACTCTGGTGTGGTTTTGTGGAAGGTTCACTGCTGTGGCTCCCCCTGCGGAACTCTGGGGTGTTCTTTCCTGCCATGCCGTTGGGATGTCATGGGGTAGGGGCTTCCACTTTCAGTGGAAGAGGGTGACTATCATGGAAGAGGCACTGGGGTGACCCTGCCTCGGACCCTGCCCCACGGATCTGGGTGCCCAGACAGAGCTGTCGCGGTCGCTGTGCTTAGCCTGCACCGGGAGGAGGGCAGGGGGAGACCGGGGCCCGAGGCCTTCGGCGACTTTCAGCTTGGATCGTGAGCTGTATTCCAGACTAATAAACCCTGCATCCTGCCAGAGAACAAATCATTTCAGCAAGAAAGAGGATTCTGGCTTTCAGTGTCTGATGACTTATTATGAAGTACAGCCAAGAGGAAAAATCATTTAAAAAATACTGAAAGGTACCTCGTCAGGGCTCCCTCCACTGGTGGAAATATCAATACAAGATTTATTTGAGGCCCTGAGTCCTGTGGCATCATCCAGAGACAGGGACAGCACTGTCTACATTTCAGAACTGACAAAGAAGGCTTGTTTCTCCCACGGTAGCCCTCAGGAGCTTCGCACGTCAAGGTGGCACTCACAGTGGGGACAGGGTCATCGGGTGGGCCGGGCAGCAGTTTCAGGGAGGCCGAGGGCCCAGGGCTGAGGAAGGATGGCTTGGGGAAAGGCACGCTCTGCGGCTCGGCCCAGAAGACCACAGAGAACTTGAGTTACACCCTTGTCCGTGAATGTGCTTCTCCTCTCTGCCTGGCCGGCAAGCTTGTCCGGTATTCCCCAGTCCCCCTCCTGCCTGGTGCTGCCACCCCCCACTGCCAGCTTTCTGTCTGTGGCCCCTGCACAGAGAGCCCAGGGTCTCCCACCTTCTCTTTCTTGAGACCCACCATTTTTCATTGTCTTGGTCTGTTGTTTTAGAATCTCTCTTCTTTAAATTCTTGTCTCTCAGATTTCTTTTCCCTTTCAGAGACTCTGTCTTCTGTAAGTTATCTGAGACTGGGGAGAATATCTGTCTGAACTCTTCATCTTTTTTCCCTCTCTCTAAGGGATATCCCTTCTGGTGGATTGCATATTTTCATCATCTGCTCTTTAAGGAGTTCCTTTCTTCCCCATGCCTGCCCCTGCCTCCTCTACCCACTTCGGGGGTGGGGGGAATTCTGTGCATCTTTCTTTCTGGTTGTTGCCCATCTTTGAGGAGCTCTGGCTCCTTATAGGGAGCGAGGGGAGGGATCAGGGCTGGGGAGGCGGTAAGGGGGGCAGTCCTCCATCTCCTTGGGAACTGGTGATCCCTCTCACAGACTTTGGGTTCACTTGTTCAAGGCATGTGTTTCTCTATAGTTTTCAGGATTCAAAATTTGAAGGGACTTTCAGAAAATTACTTTCCAATCTACATTCTCCTTGATATGACTTAGCTCTCTGCCCTCAGCTCCTTCATCCCACCTCATCTGGAGGCGTCTGTCCTGGCTGGGACTGGGAGAGAGCACAGCATGGCCATTCCCCTGCTTAGTGCCCTTTGTGCTGTGTGGGGTCTGACCTCTTCAGTGATGTAGCCCTCGTGTGGGGAAACCCATGTTCTGCTCATTAATGCCTGTCTCTTTACTCAAGGGCCCCCACCCAGCAGGTATGGTCTGGTCACTGTGGTTTGGAGCTTCTGGGGGTGAAAGTCCCTCATTGTGTCTGAGAAAGGCAGGGTTAGAAGGGAAGCAGATTATGAGGGCAATAGAGCATGTTCCCCCCACTCCTCCCAGGCCCTCAGGAAGAGCAGGACCTCAGCCAGTGAGCTTCTCACCTGTGCTTAAGAAATGCTAGGATGTGGCTGGCATCTCAGAAGGTTTCCCTAGAGCAGGAGCTGGGTAGTGGAAGGCTCTGTCCAGGCCATGATGAGGGCTTGGTTCAGGGCAGTAGGTAGGGGAGGAAGGAGGGATTTGAGGAGGAGGAATGACAAGCCAGATGCCCCTTAAAGTGACAAGGTGCCTGACTCTTTTAAAGCTGGGTGTCTCTCTGCAGCCACCTCTGTTCTCAGCCTCTGAATGTCCAGTTGTTGGGCAGGGCAGTGTGTCTCCGTGTGTGCCTGAGCAAGCCAGAAGGCAGGTTGGATGAAGCACCTGGCCACCCCTGCCGGGCGTCTCCTGGTCTGGCCCCGGATAGGTTCAGGCAGGAGCATCCAGCGTGTCCTGGTCCTCTTCCTGATGGCGTTTGGATTCTCCCCACCTCCTCTCACCTGCTGTCCTCCCCTCTGGCCAGCTAGCCCATTCCTCTTGACAGAGCTTCCATTCTGCCCAGCTCTTCTCCCCCGTGATTTCTCTGTCCTGCTGTTTCCTCATAGACGTAGACCTTGTTTGTTTCTTGCCAGCTTCCCCTTTTGAAGGCCTGAAATGGCCTGTGAGTGTAGAGCCGGGTCCCTTGAGGACAATTGCCTAGTGACAAAGTGCTGGTGCTTGGCGGACTGTCACCTCATTCCATCATTCTTCTGCCCCATCTATATTTATTGAGTTTCTGCTATGTGCCAGTCATGGGGTTAGCTGCTGGGGAAACGACAGGGGACAAAAGGAGACAGAGCCTTAACCTCCCACATTTAGAGGCTGGTCCTTCCCCCATCCAGGGGACATTTTCAGTGGTGCTCGAAGGCTGTGGCTGCAGGAGGGCAGGGAGGACCAAACACACAACAGTAGCCCAGCCTGGCTGGGGGGCGGGGGGAGGAGTGGCATCAGGAAAAGCTTCTGGACAAAGTAACATCTAAGCCAAGAGTCCTGGCGCAGATTCAGGCAAGGTTGTGCCGGAGGGAGAGGCCTCTGTGCAGATGGCAGAGCAGGTGTGAATGCCTGAGAGGCACAAGGAAGGTGGGTGCCACCTCACAGAACCGGGGGCTCCTTGGGGTGGGTGAGGCGGGGGAGCAGCCTACCCAGACCACTGGGACTCTTGGAAACCACGCTTGTGCACATGGACTGTATTCCTGGGGTGGAGGAAGGCTTTGCATTTTAGCTCGTTTTGCCACAGGGTGGGGTTGTTTAGGACAGACTCAGGTTGGAGCTTGGGGTGCCCGCCTCCTTGTGAGGCACTGAGATCACACGAGGGCCTCGGGGACTGTCACTCGTGGGCAGGTCTGAAGTCCACCCAGCCTCCCTCTCTGATGTGAAACTCTCGAGTGCTTGCAGCTTTAGCTGTGGCAGAGGGATCCATAAGGCCATGCTCAGAGGGTGGTGGCTGGTACATACCGTGCCGCCAGATGAAGTGTCTGTTACCAGAGACCATGGGTTGTCCCAGACGCTGCACCAGGAGCTGTGCCACCCATCTTCACCCTCAGAGACAGTCTTTATCCGAAACCCCGCTTTTCCAGTCCAGGGAGAGAGGTGACCCTTGATTATTCCTCTGGCTTTGCTGTGCTGTCAGTCCCAGTGGGCTTTCTATCCTTTCGGGCTACACTGGCACTTCCCCAGGCCCTCAGGGGCTGGGTCTCAGCCTGTGCGCTAGCAGCAGGACCCTACCGAGTGTCGGCTTTGGCAGGTGTCTCGGTCCCAGAGCCAGCTCTGTGGCTCCTGCTTACACAGCCAGAATCCTGAAAGTCGAAAATAGATCATAGAAATGTGGATGACCTAAATTCAAGCAGAGTGGGGGCACTCTGGGGAGAAGACGGGGCTGATTTATTTATTTTTATTTATTTATTTATATCCTGCCTCGTGCCAAAAAAGGATTAGTGGCAGCTTACGGAAATATTAATGTACAACTGGCGGTTGGTTCTTCCTACCTCCCCCCCATTCAAGAACTGGGGAGGGGAGAATCAGGGCAAAAAGAAATGAGGGCAGGAATGTGAGATGAAGCCATGCGCCCCCTCTGCCTGCCACCTCCCACATTCTCCAGTCCAGATGTATTTCCTGGGCAAGTTCTGGCTTGAGCTGAAGCCTTTAAAGTAGCCCAAACCCTCCCAGCTGGTTCAGTTATTAGAGGTTGGCTCCAGTTGCCCCTCATATACCTCGGAGCCTGCCACTAGCCACACTGAAGAAGGAAACAAGTTCCAGACAGAGGGCCAGGCGATTCTATGGCAAAAATAAATCGGGTACCCCGGGAGGAGATGAGCCTTCTCAGATACTCAGGACCTAAAAAATATTCAGTTGATGATTTATAATTATTTTGTTATTTTTTTAAAGATTTATTTATTTGAGAGAGAGAGTGAGCACATGAGTGGAAGGGGCAGAGGGAGAAGGGGAGAGAATCTCAAGCAGACTCCATGCTGAGTGGAGCCCATCGCAGGGCTTGATCTCACGCCCCTGAGATCAGGACCTGAGCCGAAACCAAGAGTCGGTCACTTAACTGACTGGGCCACCCTGGCACCCCAGTGATTTATATTTAGAAACAATTAGTGTTTGCCTTCTATCAGAGAATAAATTCATGTGACCTGCCAACAAATGTTCAAGGACCTTCCTCTGGGCTAGCCAGGTGCTGCAGAGAGAACAGCAGGGAGACAGACCATAGTGAGAGCACTGCTAACTATAAGAATGAAAGGTTGCAGTAAATGCTAAGAAGGAAACAGGAGGGGTTCTGGTGGAGATAGGGCAGTGCTGGGGCCGGACCGTGCTCTGCAGGGTTCTTTCTGAGGATATAATATAGGAACGGAAGCCTCAACATTGAAGAGGTGAAAGCCACACAAAGAGCCAAGAGAACACGCTGCAGGCAGAGGAAAGGAGAGGCAAAGGTCTAAAGGTGACAAGTCTTGGAGAGTTCTAGGGATTGATGGAAGCTGTATGGCTTCAATGATGTCTTTGACTTCACAATTTCTGTTTCGACTCTAGGGCTCCAAGGGCTTCTGCCGGAGGGCCTGACTCTGAGACTAGTCCAGGTGAGAGTTTGGGTCCTCTTGGAGGCATGGCGGGCTCAGGAGGACTCAGCAGTTCTGCCTCCTGAAGCAGAAGGAGCTCATCAGGCTGGATGGATGCTGGGTTAGGACAGCTATGGAGGACTTCATCTTCTCTGGTCAGGATTGGCTCTACCTGAGGAGAAGGGGAAGGTGCTGGAATTGGAGCCTTGATGCCCAATGGGGCACTTGAGGATTTGGGGATAAGGACTGGAGGAGAGAACCAAGGCCAGGAAATCAGGCATCCTCTAAGAGGTGTGTCATACCTAGTGATCACGGGGTTCCTTCTAGAAGTACCCATGGTAAGCAGTTTCTAACTCATGATCTCCCTGAGGATTGCATGACAAGGAACTGCATGCAGTTCATTGTGTCCGCTTACCCATTACTGGGAGATACCCGGTCCCCAAAACAGAAAACAGGGGATCAAACTCAGCAGTCTATTTAGAACATGAAAGAAAGTGACTTTGCCTGGTCCCCCCACCAGTGAGATCTGATCATGGGCATCACATCATACAGAAAGGCCCATGTCCGTCCTATCTTTTCACATATTATCTTTGAGAGAGGCCAACAGGGACATCAGGAGAATGTGAAGGGCAAACAGAGAGGCCGCCTTGGGTGGGATCTGTTCCATGGGAGGCAGGGTCCCAAGATTTTCCACTGAACAGTTATCCTTCTGAGGCTCTATATTGCTTCAGATGCTCCCGGGTCAAGGTTGGGTGAGTGTGTTGGAAGCACTAGCCTTCAGATGTGTGGCAGTGGGAAACAGGTGGGAGCTTGATTGTCAAGGACCATGGACAATGGATTGTCTCAGTTCATGGACACATCAGTACTTTGGTTTTCTCTCCCAATGGCAGAGGCCAACAGGTAAACCATTGAGCCTGAAAACAGAAACTGGCTTGGTTGCAACTTGTAGATTTTCAGGAAAGCCTTTAAGTTGGATCCAGTTCTTCTTGCTGAATGTAAGGAGCAGAGGTGATAGGCAACACGAACCAGGCTTGTACAAGCCCCATGTCAAGCCTGGGGTTTCCACTCTTACCAGGGAAGAGGAGGCCACGTGGAATCTCAGATCTGTCAGTTTACTTATATCGACTAAGACCTCATCTTCAGGGCTTATGATAAGCCTTCCATAGCCAAGATTTTTAAGTGCTTTCCAGCTCCATTCAGATGTGTTCTTTCCTTCTTTGTAATCTGCTACACCCTCCTTCCTTCCTTCTCCACTGGGCCCAGGTCAGTGTCTGCCAGGGAGCTGAGGAGCAATGCCCAGGAGCACCTGCCTGTTGTGGCGAGGCTCACTGCACCTCCCTACTCCTGACTGTGTTCCAGAAGGAAACTTTCCCCTCACAGGGGAGTAAATGAAGAAAGTTAAAGGCTGGCAGGCTCTAGGCATTAATACTTTCTTATTTTTTTTCATTCATTCATCAACTCTTAATTGGAGACTACTGTGTGTCAAACATTCTGCTAAGGGGTAATTAGAGGCAAAATAACATTTTTTCCATGAAGTTTATAGCCTCCTGAGGGTGACCGATGAGTAAGCAGATACTTATGATGTGATAAGTATTTTGGAGGGTTAGTAGGAGATGAGACCAGAGAGCATAAGCAGGAGCAAACCCTGGGGAGTGATTTTGGAATGGATTCTCTGAGCCATAGGGCCCCTTCTCAGATCTAGAAGCAGAAGTATCATGCATAGAAAGAAATTCTGGCGGGAAGTACTTGGAAGCACAGGCCATCAGTGGATGGGTATCAGTAGGACAGAGCATCAGAAAGTGTTGGGTCTTGGCCTCAACAATTGATGGTGGCCAAGGGATGGTCTGTCCGGGGAAGTGGAGGAGGTCCCCTGGGCGGGGGCAGTGTACTGGGCTGGGCATATGCCTGTTTAAGACACACTGGTGGCCCCGAGTTTCCAAGGAGTAGTAGGTGTCACTGAAGCTAAGCAGGCTCTGGGGAGGGAAATAGGGTTGGTTGGGCTGGAGATAGCCATGACATGAGCTCCCAGTTATTCCACCCCAGGATTCAAAATAGGGCTGTAATTCCTATAGGAGAGATGAGTAAGAGGGAAACATGAGAGGCTAGCTCCTACGGGGGTACCGAACCCACGAACAAGCCAGGAGCTGCTCATGGGTAGCCATACCCGCAGTACCTTTTATGAATGGGCTCCAAGTAGAAGTAGAGCCATTACTCAGAGGGAAATGTTGATTTCATGGCCAAGGCCACCGTAGGCTATGTTCTTCTACCCAAGGTCAGCATTGTTCAGATCAGGGGGCCAGGCTGCCCTTAAGGATGACAGCACCAGTAAATCCAATGGAGACAGCATTGGGCTGGACAGGGGAAGGACTAATCACATATACCAGGCTCTTCTCCTTGTCAGGCCCAGTCTGTCCTAGGCAATCTGTCTGTGATCTCACTATGACATTACATGAATGGGAATGGTCTTTGTGTCGACCAAAGAGCAGGCTCGGAGAGAGTCTAAGTCACTTGCTAGTATCTCAGTCATCCTTGGTAGGCCCAGTGCTCTGGGCAGACATCTGTGGCCCTTATGGGAGGGGATGGACCAGAGCTGAGAGGCAGAGGGGAAAGTCTTTCCATGGGAGAGAAGGGCTGGCAAGCCCAGCCATGACTCTGCCCCTCATATAGGCTGCAGGGTTGGCTGGGTGAGTCCCCTAGGCAGGCTGGTGAGAGACCTCATTCTCTAACAGCTCATTCATTTCCAGGTTGAGAATGTCTCCCTCCCACTGCCCCTCCTCAGCCTCTCTACCCTTTGCAGCCTGGGCCCTGGGAGGCTGGATTGACATCCAGCGCTCACAGCAGGTTCATCGCCCCGTGCACAAGTCTGCTTCCTGTCAGCCGGGTCCTGGTGGGGGGGGTGGGTGTGCTAATCTAATCGGCCCTTTCCCCTCTGTAATTACTGTAATCTATAACAATAATTATAGTCCATTTTATTTTAGTGCCACTTAGCTAAATGTGGCTGTGCACCACTGAGATTGCCAATAGAAATAAGCCCCTGGAGGAGGTGGGAGGGTGGGGAGGAGAGAGAGGGGACAAGGCTGCCTCACAGCTCATGGTGACTGACCGTCTTGGCCTTTCTGAGCTCCTTGCAACCCTCCCAGGACACCCCCACTTTCTCCTGGAGACCAGTGACCTGCAGATGGGTGAGCCATTGAGCCATTGGCCAAGTGGCAGGACAACCTCAGTCACATCAACTCTAGGAGTGACAATCCAGGGACAGGGTCCTCTTGGACCTGAGAGCTGGAGTGACCCCTGGCTCTAGCTCCTGGGAGGTGGCTGCTACACTCTGGTCACAAAGTCTGCTGAGGATGGGGTTGCCTTCTTCTACACCTGGTTTCTCAAATGCCTCACGTGCTGTCTGGCACAGGGAAGGTGCCTAACCAGCGTTGGGTGCCCGATTCTCTCTCTGGAAGTCTGTCCTTTTCCCATCAGCCTCCATGGCCTGGTCCAAGGTGGGTGCTGTGGGGTATGGGTGTGTGATTATGGGCTTGAGGATTGGTTTATATAAACCAAGAGTCAGATTTGACTAATAGGGAAGCTGGAACTCTGCTATTGAGATGAGGGTCAAAGAGTTCTTTAACGTGGAGCCGACATGATTTTATTATTTTTTTTATCTTAAAGCTTTATTTATTTATTTGAGAGAGAGAGAGTGAGAGATAGCAGGGGGAAAGGCAGGGGAGAGGGAGAGAGAGCATCTCACGCAGATGCGTGAAGCCCGACCCAGGGCTCGATCCAAGGACCCTGCAATCATAACCTGAGCCGAAACCAAGAGTCAGACACATAAGTGACCGAGCCACCCAGGTGCTCCGGGGAGCTGACATGCTGTTAACATCTTGAACCATGAGATACTTGGTCAGACAATAAACCCTCTGAAAGAGTCCTCCCAAGACAAGGTCCATGTATCTTCAACTTTCCTAAAATTTATGTTATTTTCTTTGCTACCTGTTCTCCAGCTCTTTTTCATCTAGAGCAGATTTTGGGGAGGTCTGACATGACGGAAACATCACAGCCCCATGCAGGAAACCACCCAGAAATTCAACATTGCATGCTCTTGTCCTTAAAAGGCCCTCACCTACCCCTCCATGCCAGGCCACCCCCACCTGAACCAGCCAATCCCTTCCACATAACGTGGTCTCCTGGTGTGTCCTGGTCTGACTGTCCTTTCTCCAAGGCTGCACCTCTCTGTCTGCTTTTTTTTTGGGGGGGGGTGTGGTTTCTTTTGACTCACGCAAATATCTGGTGGCAGTGACTTTATATTTTTTGAATATAATGATTCTGGCCATGCTAGTTGAAAGGGAGCATTGGTCAGTCCCTGAGTGCACATTTGTCTGAAGCAGATTCCCTGCAGTTTCCTGAGGTGACTCCTGGTCCCACCAGTGATAATCCTTGGCTTGCCTCATGGCACAGGTGAGACCTGTTCCTAGTAGCACCCATGGTTTCTACAGAAGGATGTTATCTCTCCCTGGCTCCATTTCCTATGAAGGCTTTGAGGTCCTCCTTGAGTGGCAAGAGAGAGCTGTCCTCCTGGAGATTGCTGGGCAGTACCAGGCCAGTCCAGAGGCCACACTTTCTTTTTCTGTCTGTATATGTGCTGCCGAAGCGAGCACACTTTTTCTGTCTGTAAACCAGCTGTAAGAATCCCCACTCAGGATGGCATGAAGACAAGAGGTCTGTCCTTTCTTCTTGATACTATAAAATCCACTCTGAAATCAATCCAGGCATCTGCAGGTGGTGCCCTTAAATGCCTACCCCTCCCCCACACACTTGGCGGAAGTGGCATGGGTGCCTTGTACTCTGCCACCTGAGCAACAGGATCTGGAAAGCCTTTCACCGCATTCGTTGAAAGGAGGCTGCTGCTGCTGTTGGCCCCTTTTTCTCCACAGAGTCTGGGCTTATGATCCCCAGGAAATTCTTCCTGATTATCATGCCAAAAATAGTCATAATCCTCAGAGCAATTTGTTTGCATATATCTTCTGGACATGAGGCATGGGGTGACTAACAGCATTCTCATGTTCGGGCTGCTTCCTTCCCAACCTCAGGAGGTTGGGAGCAAATTTGGGGCTCACCTGTTGGAGAGGTACAGACCATCTTTGATTTCTGGTCAGGTGCTGGCTCCAGGTTATTTCCATCCTTACTTCCTTTCTTCTTTTGATCCCATGAAAATGTACACTGTTGCAGTTAGCTTTGTAGGCTTCCTGAAGTCCTTCCTGGAAAAAGGTTTCTACATCCGTACACACACTCATACACACACACACGGAGGCTTGCACATGAATCATCTAGAACGGCCCCCAAGGCCAATGTGACTTGTCCTCCTGACCTCCCTTACTTTGTTACAGCTGCCCTCCCCTCTTGCTGCCCCTTCCACTGGGCACACACTTCCTCAGGGTTTCTGTACTGCTGTTCCTTTAGCCTGGAATGCTCTTCTTCCTGATATTCATTGGGCTTACTTCTTCAAATTCTTCAGGGTTTTACTTAAATATCTCATTTATTTCTATTTATTTATTTTTAAAGATTTTATTTATTTGAGAGAGAGTGTGTGCATGAGTGAGTGGGGGGAGGGGCAGAGAGAGAGAGAGAAAGAGAGAGGGAGAAGCGGACTCCCCACTGAGCAGGGAGCCTGATGTGGGGCTCCATCCCACGACCTGGAGATTATGACTTGAGCTGAAGGCAAATACTTAAATGACTGAGCCACCCGGCTGCACCCAATATCTCCTTTTCATTGGGTCCTTTTTTGTCCATTTGACTTAAAATTTCAATACCTGACCATTCGCTATCCCTCTTCCCATATAACCATTTGCATTAGTCTGCTTGAGCTCTCTGGAGAAACAGAATCAATAGGAGAAATATATATAATTATTAAATATCTTAAACATAAATGTTACTAAATATATATGTCATATGTATGAATTAGCTCATGTATTATGGAGGCTGACAAGTCCCCAAATCTGCAGGGTGAGTTGGCAAGCGGGAGACTCAGGAGGCCTGAAGGTACAGTTGCATTGTGAAGGCTTGTAGGCTCAAGACCCAGGAGAAGCTGCTGTTTTACTTTGGGCTTAAAGGCAGGAGAAAGTCAATGACCCAGTCTGAAGGCAGTCTAGCTTCAGGAGGACTTCTCTCCTTCTTGGGAAGGGTCAGCCCTTTTGTTCCATTCAAGCCTTCAACTGATTGGATGAGCCCATGCTCACTGGGGTGAGCAATGTACTTTACTCGGTCTGTAGATGTAAATGTGAACCTCATCCAAAAACACCTCCACAGAAACACCCAGAATAAAATTTGGCCATCCTGTTGACCAGTCAAATTGACAGATAAAATTAACCATCCTGCTCTCTACCACACTATTTTGTCTTTCTTTGCTGGGTTTTTGGTCTCACTCCCTCCACTAGATTGTAGCATACAGGGAAGCTGTGATTTTTTGCCTGCTTTGTTTAGGTTTAAAACAAAGCCTGGTTGGCTCAATCAACATTTTTCAAATGAAGAGGTTCTGTTTTCAAGCTGACAACAATAATACAGTCCATCCCACAGAGATCTCATGAAAGACACTGGTTGCCAACAATTCCAGCATATTCTTGGCGTGATGATATAGATTCAGACTACTGTGTGCATGCACCTTTCTGATCTGAAGGTTAATTGTTAAGTGTTATAATTAGTATTGTTGCTGTCATGATCATTTTGTGTTCACTCTAGTGACTCCCAGACTTGGCTGGTTTTTTAACTTAGCAATGTCATGAAATTCTTAAAAGAATATTAATTTGGATTTATTATAATTAAACTTCTAATTTATGCCCTGAGGAAGATTA
The DNA here is from genome assembly GCA_003697995.1 of Taxidea taxus jeffersonii. Lineage (NCBI taxonomy): Eukaryota > Metazoa > Chordata > Mammalia > Carnivora > Mustelidae > Taxidea > Taxidea taxus. The sequence goes on from RCUC01152366.1 coordinate 37,316, forward strand.
ATTTTGAGACAAAAGACTAACAAAAATAGGTCAAACCTTTCTAAACGATTGAGAATTCCTAGCCTCTAGCATGATGAGGAAGGTCTGTAAGACCTTTTCAGGGCTTTTGAGACCAGACATTTCAGGGTTCAAATCTCAGCCCGATCAGTCAGTGACTGCGTGAAAACTAGTCTGCACAACTTTTTTTTTTTTAAATGCAAAACAAATCTCTCTCTTTGCTGCAAATTGGAGAAAGTGATATTTACTTAACATGCTTATGGAATATGATTCTTGGTGTAGAATGCCTGCTATGAGGCCAGTCATGTAGTATGTGTTCATTCAGTATGAGTTTTACTAAGGGGCTGAAAGGGATGCGTTAGCATTTCATGAGCCAAGCCCTCTGGGTTGGAAAGTATACCTCGGTAACATGCCTCTTAACTAACTACATCACGTAGGCATTTTCTCATCTGAACTACATATTTATGCTGGTCGATCAGCACTGTATTATAGCTTGTGTCATCAACAATGCCACATTTTATTTTTGTAAAGATTTATTTATTTATTTGAGAGAGAGAGAGCACGTGAATGGAGAGAGGGGCAGAGAGAGAGAGAGAGAGAGAATCCCAAGCAGACTCCCCACTGAGTGTGGACCCCCAACCTGGGACTCGATCTCATGACCCTGAGATCACAACCTGAGCTGAAATCAAGAGCCAGCTGCTCAACCAACTGAGCCACCCAAGTGGTCCAGTAATACCACATTTAAAAAAAGCAAAGATTATTCACTTGTCAGAGACACACTGTAAAAAAAAATAACAGTATGGATTTCAGAGGACAAAGAATTAATTTCTGGCAGTGTTGGAAGTGTGCATGTAGTGTAGCAGAAGCAGATAGAGGTATCTCAGTATTTGGAGGAAAATGTTCTCCAAATGATACTAGGACTTAGGAGTCGAAGGGCATTAGCTTTTGTTTCTTCCTAGATGAGAAAGAATCATCCTTGATCTGATACTGATTTTGTAAAATTGGGTTCTGCTGCCTTCACACTCAATCTGAGAACAGAGATTGAGATGCCAGCTCTTAATCCTGGGCACACCTACCTTTTCATCTCCCCGTCTGGTTGGGGTGTTAGGAAGAGGATCCCAGCATGCCGCAAGGACTGGAGGAAACATTTCCTGTGATACAGAGCATCCTTTATTTCCCTTGCTGCCTGGGGTTCCAAGCACATATGTCCCCATATGGAACCCCCCTCTGGGCTAAGCAGGGATCCTGGTCTCTCTAGACAAGACCACACACTCTGGAGATCATACTAGTACCAAATCTTTATTAAGCCTTTACTATGTGCCAGAAGTTCTTTGAAGGACTTTATATCTTTACGACCGATTGAGTCCTCCCAATACTCTTGTGATGCAGGAACTGATGCTTCCCTCCACTTGTGTTAAAAGAGACACAGGGAGGTGTAGCTCACCCGGGATCACACAACTCAGAAAGGCATGCACATGGGGCTGGACCCAGATGGTCTGCCTCCAGATGGGGCGTTAAGGAAGTTGGCATGTGAGTGTCACTGAAACCTCTAATCTGTCAGGCCTGCTGTGTGCCGGGCACGTTACACATACCACCTCTCAGTCCTGGCACCACCCCCAGGATGGATTCACATCCACATTTTACTGCTGGGGGAACTGAGGCAGTCTGAATTTAAATGGTTCCCTCAGGGTCACAGGAGCAGTAGCTGGAAGGGACTGGACCTTCGCCGAGTGGGGAAGGATGAGAACCAGGCTCTTGCTCCCTCTGTAATACTGATTCTTGGCCACCACCTCCTGCAAGCACACTTGATTTCTGGGTCTGAAGGGATCCATTGGAAGTTGAAGGTCAGCGTATTCCAGAATCCTAGCTATTGGTGTCCTTGGCTTTGAGTCCATTTGGGCTACTGTGCCTATGGGAACAAAGCATGAGTGGAGGGGGTCTAGCAGACCCTCCTTTCCCACATAGCATAGGTGCTCTGAGACTTCGGAATGGGGTTAGGCGAGGGACCATGAGGCTCCCCAATTCTGTGCCGTGCCATGAGGTGGAGCTGCTTTTCTCCTTTAATTTCCCCTAGTCTGGCTTGACCTGATGTTATCTAAGTTGTAGCAGAGCACGCAGTCTGGGCTAGTGCCTGTAGAAGGTAGATAAAAATCAGAATCTGTGTCAGGCTGCAGCCTGCCCTTCCCGGCAGGTGTCTTTCTATCACCCCCAGACTCCAGTGTGTAAAACCAAGCAGGTCTCGATGCAAACGGCCACCTCTTCGAACACAGTGGCATCATGGGAGCCACCCATCATTTTGGCATTTCACGCCCCCCCCGCCACTCCACCCTCACCTCCGCAGGTGTGAGATACCCAGGCACTGCTGTCTGCCCACTCGAGGGCAAGCTGATAGGGGAACAGGCCCGGAAGGGGCAGTCAGGACCTCTTTAGATGGTCTGATTTAACCTCATCACATTTCTGCCTGTAGAGCAGATAATGCTGCCAAGTGCTGTCCAGTCTCTCTGGTATTCAACATGTTTTAATTCAAACAGGAAAGCGCGGGCAGGACCGGGAGGAGTGGCTGAGCCCGTCCTTCCGGATTTGCCAGGATTTTACCGTACCGTCCTTCCGGCACATCTGGGAATAGTGTCTGCTGGGGGTGCTGGGCCTGGCACGGAGTAGATGGTGAGTAAGTGCCTGGGCCCAGTGACAGGGATGAAACCCTGGCAGAAGCAGGAAGGCTCCCCCTGGGCAAGGCCATTTGCACTTTCCCAAGGCAGGCTTTGGAAATTTCTGAAACAGTAGAGCAGGGAAACAGAAACCGAGACTCGTTTCCATTTATGTGTTTTGCGTGGTGGCCCCGGGGGCCTTCGCAGAATGAGAAACGTCAGCAAATGAGGCAAGGTGCTCCTGGGCCAGGGGCTGGCGAGCTGACCATCTCCCTCACATGAAAGGTGTCGGAGCTCTCTCCCACCCAACTTTTTCTCCAGCAGCAACTCAGCTACACGAACAGCAGGAAGCAAGAAAGGTATCTTCCTTTGGCCAAAACATTCTGAAGAATGACAGCTTAAAAACATTTCTGTTTCAATAGTCAGCTCCTCATCAGACTTTGATGCTTTCTTCCCCTTCACGTCCCTCCACATATCGTCCTTCCCTGGGGATAGTGGATTGTTCCACATGCTTCCCAGTTAGTGCCTGTCACACCCCAGCTTTGGGGAGCTTTCATGTTCTTTGTCTCCAGCTCAGGACTCTTTACATAGGTCATTGCTGAGAAAGGATATTTCTTTTTGCTTGGAATTCTTGGTCTCCTACTGACTATAAGTTAAAATCCAAAATATCAGCATGGCACGTGTGGCGTACTTGTCCCCATGCCCAGAAATTATTTCTTATAGGTCCTTCCCATCCACTAGACAGTGAGCTTCCTTAGGTCAGAAGTCGTACCATTTTTGCCCATCACAGCGTCTCAAGGGCCTACAGCGATGAGCTTTGAGAAGCATCACATGTATATAAGTATGTATGTACATGTATGTGTGTGGATACATGTGGAGAATGCATAACGACATCATTCTTGACGACCTGGCCCTGGAGTCACCTTGCCAAGGTTTCATCGCCGCCATCCTGCCTTGGATTCCCTTGGTGCCCCTGTCTTCCTTCCCTGAGCCGTCAGCTCATCACCCCCTCACTCTGTGTCCCTGCTTCCCTACCCATGAGCCCCCACTAGGTTCCCCTGCCTCTCAGGATGGAACAGCGTGTCAGATGTGCTCATCCCCCTAAAATAAAAAAAAATAATAATAAAATAAAAAAATTTTAAAAATGTGCTCATCCCAGGAGCCTGAGCTTACAGCTATTCTCATGCCTTTTGGACCCCTCCTGCTGGAGTTGGGGTTCCCTGTGCTCCTCAGAACCCCCTCCCTTCTCTGTGATCACCCTTATCCCACTGTTGCCTGCTTTCATCCTCTGTCTACCCATCTCTGACATTCCACAGGAGGCATGGCCTCTTCCTATAGATCCTGTGGGCAACACGGACCTGGCACGTAGACTCCCAAGAATTGGTTAAATGAGTGAGTCCCCAGGTGGTGACAGACTGTGGACAGAAATACATTTGGGGCATGGATCTGTTCTTTCCTCAGTACATTCCCCATGATTTCAGGTATAAACTTCTGCGTGTAAGGGTATCTGAGGATGTTCAATGTCTGCCCGTGACTGCTGACCGGTGTGACACCCTGTGCTATGGTGACCAGCTTCCCCAGTTGGCCTGCGAGATAGGGTTTAAAAAGTGCCAAAACTGGCAGAGTCCTAGGGTTGGTTTGTCCTTCTCTCCTGAGCTGTGGCCACTTAAGAAGTCTCTTTAGTAGATGAACGGCTGGGTATTTGCTGCTGTAACAGTCTTTGGTGCCTCTGTCTGTTTATAATAACCACGAAGACAGAGAATGACACCTTCAAAGAAATAAAATTAGACAACAGTAGGATACAGGTTCCTGGAACCTCTGAAAAATTCCAGTGCCCAGGTCCCACCTCCCTACCACTTCAATCATAAGTCTGGGGGATGGGAGCCGGCCATCCGTGTTTTGTAGAGTCCCAGGAGGTTCTCATGTTCGGCAGAGTTGCAACCCCAATGACGTGGAGTTGTGAAGACACAACTGTGAATGGGTTTGATGATGAGTGGACTGTAGGTGGAAGGTAGACAAAGCACTACTGGTAGTAGTGATAGCAAGATGGTTGGCTGGCTGGGAGAAAGGAGGTGCCCGGACACC